>JAMKQA010008379.1:0-29412 GCA_024699735.1 Posidonia australis | reverse complement strand
GTCCCAATTGGATTCACTGACACAAATTATGCATTCTATTACCTTTGGAGAGGATAGGGATGTCATCTCCTGGACTCCTTCCCCTTCCTCTAAGTTCTCTGTGAAATCATGTTATATAATTTTGAATGATGACAGGCTCAGATTTAATTTGTTTGAGGCGGATTTGGAGAACTTGGGTCCTCCTGAAGGTCAAATTATTTTCTTGGCTTGTTATGCATAACAAAAATCTCTCCAAAGAGAATTTGTTAAAGAAAGGGTGGACTGGTTCACCCACGTGTATCTTCTGTAACTTCAATATTGAAACAAATAATCATCTGTTTATGTTTTGTGACTTTGTTTCACAGATATGGCAATTTTTTTTATGCTCCCGCCTATATCCTGGATATTGCAATTTAGGCCACTTATTTTTGCATAAACCTGCCCTCAAATTTCATTTAAGCAATTGCAATTGGTTTGTTTTGATCCAGGTTATCCTCTGGGTAACCTGGAAAGAACGAAACTGCAGGATATTCTGCAATAATTTCAAGCCTACTTATGTTATTATTTCTGATATAATTGGACTAATAGGGCACTGGTTAGATTCTCTTCTACCAGGTTTTGAAAAGGAGAATTTGAAGAGCTCTTTGGCCTCTATGAAGGCTGTCTGGGCAGAGAACTTATCTACCTCCTCCGATGCTCCTCCCACCTCCAATGACTCCACTATTCCTACTACTGTTGCTGTTATTGTTGCTGAAGCGATGGAGCAGTAGCTTGTCTGTTGTTTAAAGTTTGAAAACATTATTATCAACTAGTTGGCTGTCTGTAATATTGGCAAGAACATTGCCTAAGTTTTTTTTGTGACTGGACCCTTGATTCCCTTGGATTTTGTCCTGGGGATTAAAATCTAATATAAATAACATACCATTGCCAAAAAAAACAACAATACATGCAAAAAAATAATTAAATACAGAAAAAAATCTAGGCCATTCATTTTAAAATGTACAGTAGTAGATGATGGACTTTACATTCCAAAAGTGAGGTTGGACCTCATCTGATAATTTCCCTATATATATATATATATATATATTGTTGTTGTTGGGGTTAACCTGCAACTTTGAGGTCATTTATTCGAGCGCATCCAACCTAATTATACAAAAAAGCTATAATATATTACTTTGTTTATCTGAAAGTAAGTGTCGTCGGGTCATTGCAATAAAAACTACAAACCCTATCAAGTTTTCTATATTTTGTTTCCCTTAGAATATTTCAGTGCATTGTATCTGATTCGTGTCTGGAAACATATGAATCCTATGTGCATCTTGATCTTATCTTCACACCGAAATGCACATCAATATATAGGTCCTTTTCTTCTACAGTATACTTTGCAGTTGTAGGATGTAAGGGTCTCAATTCTCTAGTTCTTGCTTGCATCATCAATCAGCACAGATATATAGTTCTCGTAAAAAATATCTCTATAGCTGTAGCTTGCTATAAGGCAGTACATTGTTTTTCCATTTTTGAAATTTTAATGAGTACATTGTTGGGATCATCATTAGAGGACAGGTGTGCTTTTCTTCACCTTTTTACGATATTCTATCTCAATCTATACTTAACAGATGGATTGCTCTCCCAGTCTGCATCAACTTCAGGAAGGTCTCTGCTCTGATTGGTAGATGGTTGCGCATATGATTCATGTACTCAGTGGATGCACTAGTCTATATATATATATATATATATATATATATATCCGTAAAGGTGTCAAAGCATTCCTTAAGTACTCGGAGAAACTTGAAATCGAAGCGCGAAGAGACCATTCATTCCTCAGTCAAAACATTATGCCTTCGATAGTAGATATTTTGGGAACAACGGAAACATATAAACTGTACTTTTCAGCTCCTACTGAAGACAATCTTGCTCACCATAAACCCAAAGCACTGCTGAATCTATATCAGCACTACAAAAATAAATAAGTGGTGGAAGGCACACCTGAAACATAATTGCACTATGAGTTGAAAAAGAAATTTATTTTTAAAAAAAAAAAGGAAGAACAAAATCATGGTAATATATAATTTCTGAAGAAAAAAGAACATGATAACATAGAGTATTTGAGCCTGAAGATTGACCAAGAAAAGCTTCACAGATAGTATTAGTAGATGCATTCGGTTTGGGTGACTTCTGCTCTCGTATCCATAAATTAAACTCTCTACAGATTCCGATACTGGTTGGGACAAAGGTGTGGTGGGACACTAGTTCACAACAGTAGAAATTTTCGTCCGGTGCAAGGTAGAAGGAACGCGTAGCCAGCAGCACAGCGAAAGTAGGTGGGCCATAGGTGGAAGAATATTTAAGCCCA
Source organism: Posidonia australis (assembly GCA_024699735.1). Taxonomy (NCBI): domain Eukaryota; kingdom Viridiplantae; phylum Streptophyta; class Magnoliopsida; order Alismatales; family Posidoniaceae; genus Posidonia; species Posidonia australis. The sequence continues at coordinate 27,080 of JAMKQA010008379.1, read as the reverse complement.
CTAGTCACGGGAAACAGTAGTTGTTTGTCCCAGGCCTTTTCAAAACCTTGGGCTAATCCCCCGATTCACACAGACGATGCCCCCACAGCCATCCCCTTTTCGGATCTCCACTCCATTTCCTCCCATTTAAATTGTTATCATTACCCTTATCATCTCACCTCCGTTTGTTTAGTTATTTGATTCTGGGCATCCAATGCGATATACATGATGATGGCTAGACAGCAACCTTTGGAACTCGTTTTCGTATACGCGATTACCTCTGGCCATGAATGAGGACAAGGACCAGCCCTGTTCATGGTCACATCACCCGTATAGATGTCACAGAACTGTTGGCGGAAGGACCGACTAGTCTTGTATGTTGGACCGACCTTTCCCATGCTATGTTTCTGTTTCTTTTTCTTTTTCTTTTCAGCACCACGTACCCTCTCATGGGCATCCTGTGCGTCTAGTGAGCCCACGTGAGTTCAGGTGGTTTTCACGTGGACGTGCCACGTCAGCGGATGTGCGCTTGGTTCGCACGAAACACGAACTCTGATAAATACTAAAATTTAAACCAAACGACGAGGTTCGATTCTTGGATTTCTAATTCCAACTCCTGGGTTTTCAATGAATCGGCTCAGATCGTCTCACAGCATTTGCATGAGAAGTCATTTATTATGAAATCAACTAAGAGAAAGCAATCACATGTAGAAAATACTGATTTACGTGATTCATTCGTAGGACCACATCCACAGACAACGTTCTTAGTTGTAATAAAAATGGAGTGAGCATTAGAAACAATACAAACGCGTTAGCCTTTACAGCAAGAGCCTGGCAAGTCTGTCCCGCTCTTGTGTTGTAATAAAAATGGAGATTCCTTGTTTTTTTTTTTTGATATCGGTATATATATATTTTCTTTTTTTGAGATTCGAATCTAAAAAGGAGGTAAAAGTTTCACTCCTCTTAGTCAATTACACCAAAGTAGTTGGTTGAGATTCCTTGTTTTGCCACTACTTGTTGATTGCAATGTGGCCTGTGGGAGAAAGTAGTGGAAGGATTTAGTTTCTCTCTACGTTTATCTAGACTTCGTGCAAAATAATAATAATAATAAAATGAAAAATAATTTGTTATAAATTTATATACAAATTAATTTTGGATATCACAAATATTTAAAAATAATTTTAAGTTAACTAAAAAAAATTATACAACTTCATTATAACATTCTGGATTCTAAAATATGATGTTCATACATTAATTACGACATACTTTATGAATAAATCATTATTAGAAAAAAAAATAATACAAAGTACAGAAACAAAGTATTAATTTCCAAGACATTGTTGTTTGCATGAAATTAATTATCATGTGTAAATTTATTGTCTGACTTCCTTCTCTAATGTAATTTAATATCATATCAGTTGTCTAAAATCCTTCTATCTAATCCTCAATCTAGACAATAAGTAAAAATAAAGATTGTATTTTTTTTATAAATCATGAAAATATTTTAAAAAGAAAAAAGAAAAAGAAAAAGTGTTAATAGTAACTAAAAACTTTACATGCTAACATATTTATGTTTGTTTGCGTATCTTAGGAAAACTTGAAACAGGAGTAATTCACTCATAAAAATATTGAAAAAAAATTGTAGAGCTTGATTTTTATTCAAAAGAATTTATAAACATTTACATTGTTTATAAAAACATGGATCAAAAAAATACACATAAATAATTAAATTATTCACAATCTTATGGGAAAAAGAAATAAGAAATACTAAGCAATCCATAATTTACAAAAAAAGAAAGAAGAGCAAACATTGAGATATGAATTCTTATTTTATGTGTTCTCTATAAATAAAGTTTAGAATATTGAAACTTTAATTTAATGACAGTGATCTAAAGAGGAATTTTAAAACATAAATATACACATATATATTGTGATTGTGATAAAATACGATTTTAAAATCTATTGCAAATTATTTTATGAAAATAAAAATGACCAAGTTTACAAAAAGTCTTTTTCAACAAGATAGGCAAAGACTAAGTTACAATAAAAAACGATAAATTATTTGATTTATTCAATTTTTCTTCTTCTTTTATTTATTTATCACGAGATGTTGATGAATGAGGGAAATTAGAAAACATTCATCATTAATAAAACAAAAGGAAAAACCTCGTCTCTTATACTATCTCTAAAGTTTTATGATTTATGGAAGGCCATGGATGGAAGCTTCGTCGAGGAAAGAGAGATAGAGAAGAGGAAAATTAGGAATAATTAAGAGAATAAAAAGAAAATTTAAGAAAGCTACACATAATGGAGGAATTCAAAATTTAAAATGCTAATAAATAGATTCAAAAAACATGAGTGCAGAAGAGGATTATTTCCTTGCCTTTCTTTTGTTTTGAGAAAACACATCCTCACTTAGTATAATAGAAGATGTTGAGCTAGAGGAGTTTGAACAAGATTACTATGGGCATTCTAATAGTTTCTCTCTCTAAAAAAAGGAAAAACATATGATTATTGATAGGAAATGAAAGAAATCCTTAATTGTAGAACAACAATGTAGGAAGAATTTTGAATTGACAAAAAACATTAAAAGAAAGAAGCAAACAAATATTTAGCAAGAAATAGATTAAATTGGAAAGAATACTGGGGAATAAGCATGGAAACAAATTAGTGACTTAGCCCCTCTTTGGATGTAGAATAAGAAAAATAAGAATAAGTGGAAAGTGATATTAGTATTCTGATGGTATTGTTATTTAGTTTGGAAATGATTTTCTTTTAAAGGTGAATAAGTGTGTATAAAGAGATATTATGGTTTGAATGAAAAGTAGAATAAGTATCAAAATAAGTGTTGGAATAAGTGGAAAACATGTAGATTAATAATAATCAACTTGATTATTAAGATATATATCTAGTTTAAAATATGTATACATTATATTATATTTATATTAATTTTTAGACAAAAAATAAACACACCGTATACAAACATGTATGAAAATAATTTAGCGAAATAACTTTATTCTACCTTTCCCACGGAATAGCTATTTTGAAATAAGTAAATTAGAATAGGAATTATTATTCCACTTTTATGCTACTTTTTGACTTGCCAAACGAAATTACTATTCTAATTCTGCTTTTATTCTGTCCTTATTCCTGCATCCAAATATGGACTTAATGTATAAAACATGGACTAATTTTTTTAGAGTAAATTCTTTAATGGTACTCTCAACTCTACCTATTTTTTGACTTCAATACCCTCAACTATAAAATCATTCACTTTAATACCTTTAACTACATTAGTTACTATGGTTCTTTCGTTAGAAATAATGTTTTACCAAAAAAATTGACGAAAATGCCTCTTCTCCCACCAAAGGCCCAACATCTAGCCTTTGGTCATCCATGACTTGCTAGTGTCAGCGAATAGTTCCTCTCGATATGTTGCTGTGTTGTTGCTACCACCTCCTCCCTTTGGCGGCTAACAATGCCGATATCGAGGCAGAAGTTGTCAAATCTCTTGGATCTTGATGTGTTGGGGTTAGGGGATGAATTTTGGGGGTGGAGGGGGAGGGGGAGGGGGAGGATCAAGGAGTGGTAGAGAGAACAGGAGGGGGTTGTTCGAAGCTAGGTGTCGATGCAAGAGGCATGGAAGGCATGGTAGCACAATAGGATGAATCAGAGCTAATAGTTGGGGTTGAATTTGGAGAGGTAGATAGTATAGTTTAGGAAGGACAAGTGGCGGGAGGTGGACAAGGAGGAGGAGGTGGACAAGGAGGAGAAGGCGACAACCACCAAAGGGAGGAGGCGGCAGTGACGACACAATAATAGGATGAAAAAGAGAAAGAAGAGAGAAGAAAGAAAAAGAAATTATTAAGGACATAACTATTATTTTATATCAAATTCTAACGGCGTTACTACAACTATTGTAAATTGAAAATTAATATAAGTTTAGGGTACTAAGGTAAATGATTTTATAAATAAGAGTACTGAAGTAAAAAAAAAGTATTGTTGAGAATACTACTAAGGAATTTACTCTATGTTTTAAAAACAAAAGGTTGAGATATGATGTTAGTATAGTTATAAAACATTGAATTTTTCTCTTTTTGAAATTAACATAACTTGAATGTATTGTTACATCCTTCTTTATCTTCTTGTTAGCAAGTAGGAGGAGAACGACAACTATCCCACAAACATCAAAATATAGATGAACATCTCCCAAAAGCAGATCAACGGCCATCCTACCAATAACAATGACAAGGAAGATGACAATAATGTCAATGACATTGAGGGACGATAACAATGATAGAGGAAGAAGACATGAAGAAGGACATAATGACAACGATGAAAGAGAACCCTATCATCTCCAACGACAATGGAGGCAAGAGAAGGAGGGTGTGTATAATGATGGAAGAGGAAGACAATGACATTGATGATGATAGAGGAAGAGGGCTACGCCAATGACAAAGAAGATGGAGGATGATAACAACAATGCAGAAGGCGAGCATGATGGAGGAGGAGGACAATGACGATAGAGGCTGGATGACGACAGAGGCTGGATGACGACAACAATAGAGAACAAGGATGACGAAGGAGGAAGATAATAAAAGTGGAGGAGGGTGACAGCAAAATTGAGGTTGATGGAGAACAAGGAAGGTAGATGCTAAAGTGAGTGGTAGGAGTGTAAACGGATGCCTATTGTCCAAAATCTAATTCGAATTCGAATAAGAAAAAGTCAGATAGTGATATTTGATTCAAAAAAAAATCTGAATTAGAAATTATGAGACATCAATCTGGATTTAATCAAATCCACATTTGAAAATTTGAAACAAAAAAGATATATTTATCCAATTATTAACAACTTAACATTGTATGTACCTTAGTAAACATATAATTTAAACTAATACCCCAAATAATCATACATATCTACATCTTAAAAACATAGCTATGTACTAGCACTTTTAATATTTTTAGTTATTAACTTAATTCAAATTAACATTTTTTTCTCATATGTCTAGGATTAAGGTTTAAAATAAAATTTCAATTCGAAATTCAGAGTTAAATCAAGAATTTATTCAGAGTCGGATAATATTTGAATTATCTCTCTTAAATTCGAATTTGACTATCAATGTTCAAATCCGATATGATTTCAAATTGAATTCAAATATAGGCAATAACTTTGGAATTTGGATATAGATATAGCAATATCTGAACCAAATTCAATTTGTTTATGAACCTAGTGGGTGACTAGACTTCGATATCATGAGGCAGAAGGAGACGGGTATAATTATAAGATACAACTTGTTTAAATCATCAAGTATACCAAGGTGCACCGTAGTTAGATGTATGTTAGAATTTTTCATCATATAAATGGCAACTTAATACATAAAAAATATTTAAAAATAAAGAATTTAAAAAATATGGTTGCATAAAAAGTGGTCTTATTCTTCTCTCATTTGAATCATTTCAATTTAATCTAGATAGATAGATAGATAGATAGATAGGTGGGAAATAATGTAAAGGAGGAGATAAAGAGAAAAATGAAAATATCCTACTAGAATGTGGTAACTCAATGCAGAAAAGTGTAGAACGACAATAGCAAATATGGTAAATATAACTAAATTGGTAATAATTAGTGTCGAGGGTCCAGGTCTTAAAATTCAACAAAATTGTCCATATAAAAAAGTGCATTTGATCGTCTATATTTTAACTTAAATTCCATAAGCAAAGCCATTTCTTTCATCTCTAACATCGATGGCCATTTTCCATATCCTGTAGGAGTGACTCTGCCTGGATTTGCCCTCACAATTTTCCTCCTACAAAAACCATGGGCCCCAGCTGAACAAGCACGCAACGAAGATTTGTGGCTAAACCACCAAGAAGTGAAATCGGCAACCACATGGTCAAGTGGTAAAACTCCCATCCGAGGTCAATGGCTCGTACTCCGTAGACATCAACCTACGTATACGGGCTTTGTTTAAAGACAAAAAGGTAATAGAAACGCATGACGTTTGCTTACACTTATTTATTGAAGTCAAGTACTAAGAAATAAAATATCTGAATTTAACCTGGACGGTGCACAGATTAAAATTTTGAGATAACCCTTTAGGCTTTAGCCCCCATGAATTCCTTTTCTTTTCTTTTTGAAGGAGAAACGCCTTTTTGTCTTTCGAGAATATCAAGAAGCAGCATATGTTTTATATTACGAAACCCATTACATTACCTTTATACGTTGATTGTTTTTTTTTTTTTTTTTTTACTGTACAAATTTCCTAAGCCTGACCTACTTCTGATAGCGTGACTGCAATCAACACCTAACAAGCACTCTGATTCCTTCTTTTGATTCCGTGAGATTCAAATCTGAAAAGTAAATGTGAATTCTATTCCTTTTGATCAACTGCAGTTAGTTGGGGCCAAGAGTCTGTTTGGAGGCAACTTCGGGGTTTCAAGAATCTAGTAAAGAGACTTCCCTGTTTCTGGGGTTGAATCATGGCGTTCTCTGAGCAGATTCGTTTGGAACCGCATGTCCGTTTCCAATCCAAAAACATTTCCTATGCATGTAAATTCCAAAAGCAACTCTACTACCAGGGCTGAGGCTAACATTAGAAACTAATACACTACCTCAAAAGATTTGAACCTCGAGCTGTTTTATCCTCCTTGAGAAGAGCTTAACTATTTGTACTTCTGTCTGTGGTGAACATACATAGCCATTTGAATAGATGTGGCTACTCCTGATGTGTGTACGCAATTTCTCCTTCCTATCTTGCCAGATTGTGAGTAAAATATTTCCCAAGGAAAAAGAGAGATGAGAATTTTCCTCATCTTCTCCTCTATTATTTATCGTCTCATCTTTTCCTGATTCACAAAAGCATAATTTACATATTTACATCATCTGCAAACTACAACAGCCCAACGCCCGTTATCCACATTTTGTACCGATACCCCCACAATTTCCAAAACTCCCAAACACAAGAGAACCCTTCTCTAATCTAAATAATTTATTTAACTTCTGGGTTTTTCCTCATATGTCCAGTCCCCCCTCCGAGTTCCACTGGTCGGAACAGTACCAGGGAAGAGTGGGCGCCTGCTCGTCGGAGAAGAAGCTGCTGGTTCCATGGAGGAAGTCGTGCTCCTCCATCTCTATGTCCTGCTGCTGATGTTGGTAGAAAGAACAGCTCGGTTTACCACTCAGCCTCCCATCGAAGGTGGATGAGGGAGACGAGCAGTCGAAGCCCATGAACAGCATCTGCTGTTGCTGCTGGAGCAGATGGTGATGGGACATGATTCCAGAGGAAGACGAGATACCACCGCTCCCATCGTCGTTCAAGATGGCGCTGGTGTCACTGTCCGATGACCCATCTTTGTATATGAGAGCCGGAAGGGAACCATCCTCTACTACTTCGTTCTCCTCCACAGCAACGTCTTGGGACATCTCGTTCTTCTTCTTCTCCTTTGATTGTTCTTCTGGTGGTAAAGCCAAAGGTTCCTCCTTTGTCGAGCAGTAGCTTTCCCCATCTCCAGCCAGCTTCGCCTTCAGCTCCTTGATCTGCAACAGAACACAGAATTAACTAAAAAAGATCTCTCTCTCTTTTTTTTTGTTTTTTCTTCGGATTGATTGATTTGCGTTAGGAAGGTAACGACGGTACCAACCTCGGCGAGGAGGGCGTCGTGGTCATGCTTGAGGTTGTCGTGGTTGTGCTTGAGGTTGTCGTAGTCAGCCACGAGTACGCCGTAGTCACGCTCGAGTTGCTTGGTCTTCCACCTGGCCCGGCGGTTCTGGAACCAGACGGCAACCTGACGGGGCTGGAGGCCGAGCTCCTGGGCAAGCTTCACCTTCCTCTCCGGCTCCAGCTTGTTCTCCACCTCGAAGTTCTTCTCCAGAGCTTTCACCTGCTCGATGTTGAGCCTCCTCTTCTTCTCCCCTAGAACCACTGACCCACCACCCTGTGAGCACAGGTCGTCTCCATCTCCTGCTATTTCCTGATCTTCTGCCTCGCCCAAGCCATCGAGGATGGAATGGAAACCACTCCCCACTCTTTTGCCGTACACCAACTCCTCCTCTGATCACAAACAGAACAGACAAATAAGAAAGAACCGACAGAAATAGAAAGTGGTTGAATGGAGATGATGGAAGTACCACTGCCAGACAGACACACGGTGGTGGAGATCAACTCTCGTCCTTCAGCTCCAGCCAAAGGATCTGACCTGTTGGGTCTCTTCATTTTTGCCTCTTGCAATCTTTTAGTAATAGTGGTGGATGGAAAAACGAACTTGGTTGCAGCAAGTATCTGCTGAATCGGTTTCGTTTGGAATATATATACACAATATTTCTTCTGTTCTATCTAGTAGCGGCAGAGATGGAGGTGGATCTCACACGCTGGCACCACAAACGGCTGCACAAGAGCAGCACCGGGCCAAATGGGTCCGAGACTCCCGGGAAGGAGGAAGAAAACACATGGAAAGCTGTCCAGCTCCAACCTCCGTCCTTGCAGTTATCATTACACGTCCAGTCTCCTTCCAAGCCCATAACCATAAAAAGAACCAATATATACCAACACAGGACAACAATACGCAGATGAACAGAAGAACTTGTTCAGTTTTCTGTATGTATGTACATACTCCAGTGCCTCAAAAGTCCTATAGAAAAGAAGTTGAGAACTGGGTTTTTCCCTTTTCCCGGAGAGAGAAAGAGAGAAAGAGAGAGAGAGAAGCTTACCTCCAAAGGAAAAAACAAACGAGTAGGGAGAGAAAGAAGAAGGAACGGCTCGTAAACATGAGCAGCTCGCCGCTGGGGAATCCTCAACCTTCTGTACATAAATAGAGGACTCGCACCAGCGGATAGAGGAAAGGAGAAGAGCAAGTTGGATTGGGCTACCGCTCGGGTTAGGCACTGACCTGGGTTTGAGTCGGCCGAAAGGAAAAGTCGGACAAATGAGACGAAATGCAAGACAAACGCACCTTTGCCCATCAGTCTATTATGTATTACTATATTATTCTGTTATATATTTAATATAATAATAGCTGCTATAGTGTATATTTAATGCATATTATAAAGTATTAAAGTGGGAGAGGAATTTTGTATTTTTTTTTTTTACGAAAGGTTGGGTGCTTGCTTGCTTGGGTTGGTGGGAGGAAGTCTGGAAGAAGGTGCGGTCCCAAGCTCCGCCATGGGTGACGCCCGCTCTATACTGCCTCACCACACCACACTTGCCAGCAAAATCAGTATTGTTCATAGTATTTTTTATAGATCTGTCAGGTAAGTCGTATTGTATGTTTATTGTATTAGATTAATTGTATTATTATATCTATTATTTTTTAATACTATTTATTATATTTTAAAAAATTATAATTAATTATTAATAATATAATAATTTTAAACATATATAAATTATATTTATATTCAATTTAGTAACAATATGCTGAGTAATCCAATATAAATGTTAAATATGTAATAATTAGATTTAATCATTTTAATCTTGTTGAATCAGATAGTAATTATATGTAATTACGTCAAAATAAAATTATATTTATTAATCATGATATAAATACTTTAAAATAAAATAAAAAATATTATTAAATTTTATTATATTAACGTATCATATTGTAATCGTATCAAGATTGACAAGTCTAACTGGTCTTCACGATCTGGACATTGCACGGACAGTGTCAGTACCGCTGCAGCCCGGAAAATCGTCGGAGAAGTTGGACGCTTCTGGAGAATGAAAATTGCAAGTGGATGGGGAGCACAGTGTTCATTAGGATTTAATATCAACGTTTAACTTTGATTTGGGCGAAGTAAAGTCTTGCCTGGGTAGATTAAAGGAGTGATGGAGTAGGGTCCTAGCACTAGCAGCGTTAGCTTCACCGATAACCCGACTATACTGGAAAAGAGTAACGAAAATGTTGTCGGATCTCAAAAGGCCGAGCCGAGCCCAGGAGATTTGGTTGGTGTCATCGAATCGGCAAATCGTGGGCGTGCCGTGTGCGTGTTCGGCAAGACAGGTGAGTTTAGCAACATCTAATGGCAGTGTTTACGGGGAGAAGTATAATTGGGGAGTTTAGGCGTTGTGCTAGTGTCAGGTGCAGTAGCAGTGATCTGTGACAGCAACAATTAAAGCCATAAAAACGTATTGGAGCTGAAGTTGATGCTTTGCTGTAGATTTCCGGTTGCACTGTTTCTTTTTTTTTTGATATATATATTTTCTTTTTGAAATTCGAGGGAGGTGAGTAGTTGGTTATTTACAATTGTACTGTTGCAGTAGCAGTCCAAACGGTTATACTTTGTGCATGTTGCACCTGCAAATAAATCGAGTGGTTCGTTTACAAATTGGATGCCAGGACAAGTGTTCCCGTGGATCTCTCCCCCTTTGGCAAGATGGTAATAAACTTTTGGTAATACCTCAGCCCGACCATGAAAGGAAGAATATGAGTTCTCGCCACTAAGCTTTGACAATGAAGTTTTCTTTTTCAACTTAAACCTCCTCACTGCATGCCCTTCCTAAACATAGACCTTTTATGTGCAGTCCTCTTTCCTACTGGAACTTCAGGCATATTTTTAACAAATTCATCTCCTGATGTCTCTCTCTTTCACTAGCGTCTCCGCTTGTCCGTTTTGTTAACATTGCAATGCCGATCGATTAGTCAATATGTAAATGACCAATGGCCACATATTTGATTACCACAAACACTAATCAAGGGATTCAAACCTTCCACCTACAACGTCGCTCTCCAGAAAAACATATTTACAGTACAGCTTCTTCAACTGTCCAAAACATGACAGAACCTTTGCCTTTTGTTTCTTTCTGTGTCATTGATTTTTTTACGAACGTCTTCTGGAATCTGTTGCCCAAGTGTGTCCCACATATATGTTTATTTCTACTGTACAAGAGAAAACAACACACAACTGGGTTGAAATTTCGGGAGAAGAAGAGACTGTTTTTTGTCCAATGGATGCAGCAACAAGAAGGAAACGATCCATGGCTGTTACAACCCACTCCGAACGCCCATTCAAAGAGTTCTTCCAGTTTGAGTGAAGAAAAAGAAAAATATTCCCCGCGTCGGTGGTCCATGGATGTTGGACAGGGTGGAAAAAGCAATGCAGGAAACTTTTCGACCGGAGAAAGAGAAATGGCCAATAGCTTCCGTCGTTGTCTGATAACAACAACTTATGTTGATTTTTCCCTTCTAACTAAAGTGGTCCAATAGCTTCCTATGGCTCACAGTTTTTCAGGATTATCGTGTGATTATTTCTCACTAATTCGGACATATATGTACATGTTTATCGCTGCTAACGTAGGCCACCCCTTATCCAATTCCTTGTGTATGAAATTTTCTTCTTTGTCTGTTGACCGTGATATTGGAGAATTAATTAGCATTTAGTTCAAGGTTGTTATCTCACTTGTATCTGTTATGTTAATCACAGATATTTTCTAGTTTTCTCTTAGGATTACACATTACCCATGTACATTATATATTTAGATTGAGATCTTGCCTCAATTCATGAGCCCTTATTTAATCCCCAGTCTTCTCTTACTTGTGTGGTTGTACCCCCAAGTTTTCTAGTTTCTGCAACAATTGGCGATTATTCTTTAAATCCATCATGTCAATTACATCAGAGATGATTCTTTGGAGTTGTGGAGCATCAACATATCTTAATTCTTCCGATCTGTTTCCTTTTCATTCATCAGAATTTGAATGACGTTCAGATTAATGGTGAGTATTTGGAGAAGAGGAGAGTAACGACAATATACATACTCTAGATATATAGATGATATCAGTTGAAACATACCAGAGATCATAAAAAATCGTTGTTCGTCGGAGTCTAAAATATTACTTCAATTCGAACATTACTGTCCGTTCAAATTCTTTGTCCATTTTCTCATTTTTCTCAACGGACGAACGTTATGATCTCCAAATGTTGCAGGTGGTCTTTAATAATCATCCTCCAACACCTCTCACTTCAAATATCATTCTACAAGAAGTTCTTTATGTTCCTAATTTTCAAGTCAATCTACTATCTATATGTCAGTAAATTGGCTAATCAATTGTAATGCACTTTTAAGTTTTCACCCCCTCTGTGTTATCCAAGGCCTATCTATGAATAAGGTGATTGGTCTGGGTGGAGAGTTAAATGAAATTTACTTATCAAGTCTTTATGTCCTATATTTGATTCATTTGCTTCTCCTGTAACCACTCTTTCCTAATGGCACAAAAGGCTTGGTAATATTTCAAAAGATAAGTTGCATCAGTTGTCGTTAGAGGTCAAAGATATTAGCTTTAATTTTGATCCTCATTGTAATGTAAGGCAAAACAAACTAAACTTTCTTTTACCTCTGGTGTTATTTCTACTTCATTTCTTTTCAAATTAATTCACTGTAATATTTGGGATAAATTTTTAGTTGCTTCACATGAAGATTTTTATTATTTTCTAACCGTTATGGATGACTAATCTAGATGCACATCGGTTTTTCTCATGAGACATAAATATGAAACTTCTCTCTTATTGAAATCTTTTGTCGGTTAAGACCTAGTTCAATACTAATATTAATTAAAATCCTGAGAACCAATAATGGTAGTGAGTTCTTCTCTCAACATTTCAAATATTTTCTATCTACTCATGGTGATATTCATGTGTCTACACACCTCAAAAAAAAATGAGGTTGTTGAACGTACATTGGCAAGTAGTTGTAGTTGCTAAGGTCTTTAGATTCCATGCATTATTGCCTATAAAATTCTAGAGTGCTTGCATAATCATTGCTACTTAATTAATCGAATGCATTCTTCTTTGTTAAGTGGTAAATCTCCTTATGAAGTTTTGTTTCAACACCCACCTTCTTACAAACATCTCAAACTATTTAGGTTTTTATGTTATGCAACCTAGCCTTTTCATCTGTCCAAAATTGAATCTAGAGTCTGCAAATGTATTTTTTATAGGTTATCCCTTAAGACAAAAAGCATACAGATTAATTGTTTGATCTTGATAGTAAAAAAAAAAAAAAAACTAGTCGAGACGTAAGATTTCATGAGAATATCTTTCTTTTTTTTGATATTTCTTCCACAAATAATAATGCTACCATTCCATTTTCTATTTATGAGTATGACACATTATTTACTTTTGATCACATAAATATTTCAAAAAGTGATGTTCTTCTTCATACTTCTGAAATTCCCCACACTTCTTATTTCGAAATACCAATTTCATCTATTCTTAATTTCTTGAGTGACTCTAATTCTTTAGTTCTACTTAGGATATCTGATAGAGTTCTTAAATCACCTCTTCACCTTCAAGACTATGTGTAACGATCCTAGTCATCACCTACCTAATAATTCACATAATAATAGGTTTTTTAAGAAACATTAGATCCCAATTCAAATACATCACAAGGATAGAGTATTTACTCAATACTCTTAATGTGTAATTGAATAATTTCTCTATATGTATTAATAAGGAATTCCATCGTCTAATTTGCATCGGTAAAGTACAAAAAAATACACATGAGTGACTACTATAAAGTCACTAATTAATACACACTCACTACGAATACAAAATTTAAACAAGATCAAGGCAAACTATATTTAGCAAAATAACAAGAATTGAATCAAAATGTACTAGTAGAATGTGTAGATGTGATACACCAACTCAACACACAAACTTGATATTGATATCACAATATTGTTGTCGAAATCGAAACCATGGAAAGATGCGATGTACCAAACCACTTATGTATGCATCCCCAGCCAATACAAAAATCCATGGAAAATTAAACTTGAAATCATAACTCTAAACGATACTGCCATCCCATTATTGATTTTCCAAAAATCTATTGAAAAATATTAGAAATATATTGCATATGAGTTACAAAGGTATGCATCAGAAAATTAATATTAAAATACAACATAATATGTATTTAACACTTCATAAGTCCAAACAAGCAAGCGTAGAATACAAGACAATGCTTTATATAAACCACATCCAAGTTGGTGTCTTACACATACCTCTCCAATACACACATCTAGCCCACAATGATGTCAAAAATCTAGGTTGTCCCACACCTTACATTCAAAGCACACACAATACTTTACCTGCATCATTACCACACTTACCTGGTAATAAGAACCCAACACAAACGATTCTCAAAGTAAAGACACTACTAGAAATTCTGGAATTTGCGAGGACAGCTCGCGAAGACATCGCGAGGACTTGTCCTTGCAAATAATTAACGAAGAAATATAACGAGATTTTAATGAGAAAATGTCCTCATCATAAATTTACGAGGACTTAACGGAGAAATGTCCTCACTAAATCTTTGCAAAACTAAACTTAAATCTTTTTAGAATAGAACTTTTCTCCTCTCCTCCATCCTTCCTAAACCCCCCACGACCCCACCTCAAACCAAACCCTATCTCTCTTCGCCTCCATATTCTTCCTCCTCTACCTTTATTACCTTTCCTCCTCTTCGCCACTAAATCCCCTCTCCACCTCCTTATTGACGTTGCCGGCCTCTCCTTTACAGTCCTCACATAGCTCTCCTCCTTCCTTCCTTTCTTCATTCCTTTCTTTCCACCTCTGCGTCTGTTTCTCCTCCTCACCACATAATCCTTTCCTCCTCCTTCTTGCTACCCCTCCTCGTCGATCGTCGTCAACTGCGACTCTTCTACGGCACCATCGACTCCTCTTTGCTTTCGCCTATGCCTCCCCTTTGACTGTGACTCCTCTTCGGCGTCACCAACTCCTCTCTGCCTCTACCTACGCCTCCTCAACGACTTCTTTCTCACTAAAGGTGCACATATATATGAAATGTGATGAATGCTTTTCCCCCTCTCTCTCTCTTGGATATGATTTCTACAAGTTTATTGGAATACATGGATGATGCTCTTAGAATGTCTTCTTCTTATTGATCTTGTTGATAAACCAATTGGATACTAGTTGTTATATGTTCATCTTTGTAGCTGCATAAGTACAATTTTTAGATGGAAGTTGATTTAGAGTTGGCATATCAGTTTGAACAGACAAAAAAATTGAGATAAAATGTAAGCTGCTAGAATATCATATCTTTCTGACCTTAGTATGTTCGTAGAAAATTTATGACAAGTCTGATGAATTAAAGGATCTAAACCATTTTTAGAAGATTGGTGGGTTGCCTCATCTATTTGACTATGAGTAGACCTAACATTAGTTACTTTGTACAATTCTTAAGTGAGTTCATAAATAAACCTACTATAGAACACTATAATGCAACTATTTGTATACTGAATCATTTGAAAAGTTCTCCTCGTCAAGGGCTATTTTTTAAGTATGCTAATAGTTTTAAATCACAGCATTCTTTGACTTTTGCTGGGCGAGATATCCTTACACCAAGAGATCAGTTATTGGTTATTGCTTCTTCTTTTTTGGTAGAAATCTTATCAACTGGAAGTTCAAGAAGTAAGTGACTATTTCACATTCTTCAGCTGAAGTTGAATATTGCTCAATGGCCACCACAGCTTGTGAAGGCCAATGGCTACTGTATTTACTTGTTGATTTTGACATTTGTCACTCGTCTCCTGTTAACTTGTTTTGCGACAGTGAGAATGCAATCCGTATCTCTTCTAATCTTGTGTTTCATGAGCGAATAAAACACGTTGATTTAGACTATCATTTGGTTTATGAAAAGATTGAAGCCAACATTTGTTACCTATTTTATTTTCTAGTAGTAACCAACTTGCAGAGTTTTTCACTAAACCACTGGATAATGTGGATTTCCATAGACTTCTTAACAAGTTAGGTGTCTTAGATATTTATCGGCCACCAATTTGAGAAGTATAGGATAATTAGTTTGCAATTAGTTAGCATTTAGTTCAATGTAGTTATTTCACTTATATTTGTTATGTTAGTTGTAAATAGTTTCTGGTTTTCTCTTTAGGTCACACATTACCCTTGTATACTATATATTTAGATTGCGATCACATTCCATCGATTAAACAAAAATTTATCCATCTCTAAATTTCACATGTGATGATTCACCATTGATAGTTAGTCATGCCTTTCTCCGTTCAATGAGAGTCGGATATTGTGAGAGAGAAAACAAAGAGAGGCACCATCCATCTTCGCATCTTTGTTATTTAGAATTAATCAAGATTTAATCAGTTTAAGAAGTAGTTAAGTTGGCTAGAGTATTATGATTCGATAATCTCACCAAGGTTCGATTTCTATTGTCAACAATTAACCATCATTTCAAAAAAAAAATTAGATCAAGATTTTTTACGGAAACAGATTCACATATTTCTTTTTTACATGTGAGGAAAAAAGTAATGGACTTGATCAAGAAAAGGATTGGGATTGGGATTGGCGTAGAATATTAGAATGCCATCTGAAATATTTTGTGATTAATATATTGCACTTCCTTCAACACATCCTTTTATTTTAGGCTGAAATTTTCACTTACAAGACACAGAATTTCAGACATGTAGCATCATCCTCTTGGAAGATGCACAACTGGAACATCATTTTTCAAACATATATTAATGTAATTGATACGTTGTTAAGTTATCAATCAAGCGGTTGGCAATTGGCATTCTCTACACGCGATAGAGAGGTCCGTGTTGCTTGTATGACAGCCAGTGGATTGGATAATTTTCAATCAAGCTACTGTATTTTACTCTGAATTAAAATGAAATGCAGAATTTTCTGTTGCACGCAGCAAAGGGCACAGAACAGAAGCTGTCAAGCTACAAACAACCTGTCTTTTGGTCAGTTTGTTTTTCACTGGGTGTTTTTGGGTCAATTCTGGTATCTAGATTCTAATAGAATCCTTTTATAATAGAATCTGAACCAAGGAGAAAAAAAGATCAGCTTTTGTGAACTTTTGTAGTTAAGCTGATGTTGTTTTCTCTTTTGGTTCAAATCTTGACCATAATAAAATCATTCCTTTCAGAATTCAGGTGTCACAGTCTGAATCATAAAAACCCTAAGTGAGGGGAAGTTGATTGTGGTTTAAAGTAGTAAGTTCCAGAGTGTAGATGATCAAGACTCACCTCCACCAGTATTTACTTTTAGTTCCAAATATTAGCTCCCAAACGACACTGATGTTGGGTACCAAAAATCAAAAAAAGAAAACAAACGTAGTTATAACAGAAAAGAGTGTACGTAGATGCCTATCAACTATGTTTGCTATTAACATATTAAATAGAGGATCATTGGATTTCATCAAATTCTTGTGATGTTTTGATGATAAGTAAGAAAACAAAACCCAAATCTCACAAACTCTCCCCCTCCTTTCCGAAATTAAGCATCCAATGATTAGAATTGGGCATCTATAAGAAATAGTCCTCCAGACGCCTATGAGAAAACTGAACTCTAGTTATGTTTATCTAAATATATCTTTGTATATTTACCCTAGTATAAAATTCTCTACGACCAAGTGCTAAGCCATAAATTGACATGCTAACAGACAAACGTCTTTTGCTCATGAAAACGATATAAATGAGTCAACTTTCCTAACTCATTTAATATGAACTGCGTCAAGTCGCACGCCTCCAATCCGTATCTAATGCGATGTAAAACTTTTCTTGTAAGATAACTAATGCAATGTTTTCTAAACCCCTTTTTTTTTTTATACGTTCATATTTTCTAATGGACAAATTGTCTAATTACTGTTAGCTAATTCTAATTGATACTTCGAAAACGGCAAGGATTTGTATATGCTTGGTAGGAACTTTCTTGTTTTATTTTTTAACATGAAACTCTTTTGGACTTATGCCATGAACACAAACTTCTCTTAGCAATTAGCTTGTATTGAGGTTGCATATTTACAAAAAAAAGGGAGATATAGTAAAAGAGAAAGACGAGCCATTCAACTTGTTTGTAACTCAAATCATTTCCAACTGGTTTATCTTACATGGGTTGGCGAGTTAACCCCATGTTATGGCAAAATGGTCTTTACAGAGATTGAGTCTCTAAACGTTTTTTGAAATTATAGTTTAAATAGAGGTTTAATAAAAAATGATCAAAATTAAAAAATATATATAATAGATATAAAATACATATAACCAACAATATTAAACAAATTACCTCAATATATGAAACTGTTATTTATACACAAGTGATTTAATTCAAAAAATATAACTTGAATACGTGTAATTATCATAAATTAAATAACGAAATAAGTAACAAGTATAAGTAAATAAATAAATATCGACCATCAGATTATGTCGATAAGAAGAAGTCATTAACAGTATATTAAAAAACGATTGTTTTTATCGAAAAATGGTGTCACGTAGAAAACATTTAAATCGAGTTTAAACAGTCTTTTTTTCTGTTTTTTTTCTTTTTTGAACAATGTTCATTGTGTCTAATAAACATGTTACTTTTTTGTTTGAGCTTGTGAGTGGGGTTGAACATAAGTTGAACTCGAACCCAATGCGAACTTTTATTGTCATTCCTATCCATTAACGTGAAATATCATGAGTTTATAATTCAATCAACTAACAAGAAAGAAAGGGTTAGCCAACAATAGGAGGTGATTTCAAATATTCTCTAAATCCAAAGGGGTAGATTAAATTACTAATAAGTGGGGAACCATTCTGTAATAGGTCCAAAACTAAGGAGGCGAAATGTATATTTCTGTGAAGAAATATCGGTAGAAATGGATAGGCGTAGAAGAGATGTAGTCTGCCATTAGAAGGGCCCTCCCTTCTTTTTCTTATTTTGGTCTGTAGCTTTCGATGAAATAATGGTGAGGACATCAGCGCTTTCCTTTACTTCCTTTTTTAATATAAAGCTTTCTTGTGCTTCTTTTTCTGTGTTTTTAATGTTTATCACGTAGAAAATAATTACTACATTCTGATATGTTATTTTCAAGAGAGAGAGAGAAAACATTCCAGTATGCTGAAACGAGAGTAAACAAAGCATTACGGAACGTCAAGAATGGTTCTGAGCTTTTCAGGAATATTGTAGTTGGTATTAAGAACAAGAATCGAGATTACCAGAAAGTTGTGCTTGCTAATCACAGGCGACAGATTTTGTTGCATCGACCAACCCACCAACCCTGTTCGTCTGTTTAAACAGCACATTCTGAAAAATCCTCCTGTAATTGCTTCAAAGCCTGATTTTCTGTTTGGATCTCTCGTGAATGATTAAACCTTAAGCATGTTTTACCAGCGATTGAAACGTTAGCTTTTGATTTTCGCATGATCTGATCCAACTTGTGATTTAAAACAAGATCGATTCTGTCCATAATTCTGCAGACTCGGTGTGTATTTTGGAAAATTCTCAGGATCCAACATGAGATGGATTCTATAAATAATTTACGAATTCTAAGATAAATTTATTTTTTACCTTAAGTTTTTTTTTAGACATTTACATGTATGACGCCTCGAATCCGGACACGTTACCTAAATCATAGTATCATCAATAAAATTACACTAATTACAGTAAAATTAAATAACTGTAACTAAGGCTCACCTCCAGAAAACAATATGTGGCTAGAAACTCCGACTCCGGCATCGGAACTCGACTGCATACGATCTGCACCTGGAAACCAAACAAGCACGCGTAAGTAACATCTATGTCACCAAGTACGCGCCCCAAACACACAAAACAACTAAAAGCCAAAAACTCAATTTTTAATTTATAAAACTTGGTTTTATTTAAAGATCCATTTTAAAACATCCTTGTCCTTTCCTTTGAAATCATTTGGGAATCTGTTCTTAGGGTTATACTCTTTTCAAAACTCACTTTTCCTTTTTCTTTTAAAATTTCTGAGAATCATTTCCAAAACTATGTTCCTTTTCAAAACTCATTTTTCTTCTTTATTGTTTGGAATTTCTTCCCAAGACTAAAACCACTTTCAAAAATTACATCTCTGACCAGATCCAACCTAAAATACAATGCCTCTCAGGCTCAAAACCAAAATCATAAAAACTGGTTGGTAACTGGTTAAAACACAATTCTTGTTTTCTTCTAGGATTCTAGAACCATTCATAAGTCCAATCCCAGACCAACCACATTCCTTTTCATTTCTTGGAAATCACATTCTTTTCTTATTCATTTCCACTTTTATTTACTGATGTTACCTTAATCAGGGGTAATCACGCATACAAGTAGTAGGCAAGGACATCATTTCCCCTACCTCCCTGCACTACCGCGGTGAAATTTCCAGTACAGGATGCCACAGCCTGGGTCAACCGACCTCAATCTTTTTCATATATGCATGGAGATACGTCTTTGTCTGACGTCCCATCAGTGACCCAAACAACTAGGTACAACGACCCAGGCTCAGCCTACACCGTCGGTGATCCGAACAACTAGGTTCAATGACCTAGGCTCAGCCTACACCGTCATGAGCTCGGTGACCCAAACAACTAGGTTCAACGACCCAAGCTCAGCCTACACCGTCTCAAGCTCGGCAACCACAGTCGTGTCTGGCAACTGGTTTCATTGGAGCCTTACACTCCCACCACGTTGTCAACACCAGCTTCCGTAGTTCCTTAACACATTATTAGTGTTTCATTTTCAAAACTCTTTAAGCTTTCTGTTTTAAAACCATTTCCATTTCCATTCTTTTTTATTGCAGGAATCTGTTTTCATGCAACACTTGACCCACGACTGGGGTTCCAACTCAATTCATTTAAAATCAAGCTTTAAAATTCATAAATTAGGTCTCATGCCCAAAACCACACACAATCAACCATTTTATTCATTTATAGGGTCTAAAACCCAAAACCATGCCCAAATTCGCTTGTTTGGGTTCTACATTCCTCTATGTCATTTACATGGGAAAAAACATCATTAACACATGCTCATTATCCAATTAAAACCTTTTATTTCCATTATTTGTGCCCATTTATTCACATGGGCCAGGAGATGAAAATGGCGGACCGAATTGGAATTCGGTATACCGAAAATCATTGATTCGGTATACATAATTCCTTCGGTATACCGAAACCCCCTATTTCAGTCGACCGGAAGATTTCGGTCTACCAAAACCGGGATCCTGGCTTAATATGTCAGGATTTCGGTATACCAAATGAGTTCGGCATACTGAATTCCCCGCAGATAGGACACACCCCTATTTTGATCGACGAAATCGTCGGAAGTAGAAGCCTCGATCGGACCTCCCAAACACACATCACAACACACCAATAAATCATAGGGTGTAGACACTTGAGTCTACTTCAAAATCCTTCAAACCATTCTTCAATCCATTAACTATGTGATTCCTACGAAAATCACAAAAGAGAAGAGTTCAGTTTAACCTACTGTAGCTTACATCCCAAATCTCGTTTAATCTTACAAATTTTTCATCCTAACTGCATAATATTTATGTTTTCATGTATTTCAAATCATTCTCATCAATTTCACTATTTTTCTACGATTTTACATGCATTTATCTCGTTTTTCATACATTTCACATGATCTACTGGAAGCATGTAAACGAGCAAGGAGAAGGGTTGCGTACGTCGAGTGGCACCCCGGCGATTTTCCTCACTCCCCGGTGAGTCTCCTTTAGCCCCAGGCGAAGCCTCCTCCACCGGCGATCTCACAAGCCACCTCCTCCTCGATCGGGCGCCACTCTTCCTTTTGTTCTCCTCTCTCGGTTACCTTCCCTCTCTTCGCTTGCCTCTGCCTCTCTTTATCCTCTCCTCCTCCTGCGTCGCGTTGGCCGTCCATCGCGTTGGAAGAGACGGCAAGGCAAGGGCTGGCGTCGTTGGTGGCACGAGTTGGGGAAGGGGAAGAAGAAGAATACGGAATGGTGCGTGCTCGTGAGAGAGAGAAGAAAAAGAAAAAGAAGAAAAGACAGGCACACAAACCAAGACAATTGTGTATCCTCAAACGGGACTCCACGTTGGTCCCAAATCACAAACAGATGTATAGAAGGCCAACCACAAGCTCACACATCTAAAAAAAACAATAGATTATCCATTAATAAACCATTTATACAATATTACAATTAATTACATAGTTTACAATTAAAAAAGGATAATCAGATCCAGATATCACAACATGAAATAAAGTAATTTATTATAGAATCACAATTAAAAACATTGTATCTAAAGAAAAGAATCCAAAATCTAGATCTTATACTAACCAATCAAACAAGATTTTGTTTCCATTTAAAGCACAACAAAAATCAAGATCATCAATTCTCTTGAATTCCGTATCCATAATAATGATTTTGGAGATTTTGTTTGAACTTCATGAAAATATATAATATATTAATTTCAAAAAAAAAAAGTATCATTTCTACTGATTACAAAAAAAAAAAAAATCTTCTATTACGGTTGGTGAATGATACCTCTTTTCCTTCTCCATACGAAACGAAATGCCTGATGAGCTTCCCTCACATATCAAATGAAATGATTAAATATTTTTCTAAAGGAAACATCACATCACTCCAGAGAAAAAGGTTAAGAGAGAATCTACAGATGAGGTGAGCAGATTGTCTTTGTGAATGCAATTTAGAAATCAACTGCCCTCTAACAAAATGGAAAAGATTCGTATGGTATTGGTCACAAGCAGCAGATAGCAACGAGATTTGATAGCAACATGATTTTGGAATCATGCAAACAGAAAAGGCATCTACCCATGCTACTTTTTAAGACTAAGGGAAGTTTTTTTTTTTTTTTTTTGGGAAATTTATTAGACTTAGGAAAGTGATCAGCTAGTTCTCTCCTTTTCATGTAGACTGGCAAAAGTCTATAGTCCTAATAGAATCCTACAGTACCAGCTAAAAGGAAAAGGCATGCTTGGAGACACAGGAGTGGGAAAACTAGGGCAAGAGTTACTGGTTTGCCTTTTTTTCACTAAAGTTGGGAGAAAAGTGATTGGTTGGGTGATTTTCCCTCTTTTTTTCCTTTTTTTTCTAGAGAAATGACAAGTCTAGTTGTCCTAGATGTACGAGGGGGGCTGATACTACTCGCAGCCTCGAGAGGTTAGAAAAGTTGGGAAATAAAGGAATAGTTCTTTCTTGGAATTTTTTGTTTGGATGTCTTACAAAAGTAGTATATTTGTCTAGGTACCTTAAGATAATAATAATTTATTAGTATGACCTTATAGAATCAAACTCTTATCCTAATGACTTCGTAAACGTCAATTTACTTCGTTGTCTACAAATTTAATGATTATAATATCTTTAGTTACATGCCATCAAAAACTTCATTTTTACGATGATGATGTTAGATAATTAGGATTAACATATTACAAAAGAAAGTGGTGGCTAGAGGCAAAGGAAGATAGCTAGCTTATGAATTGGATTGATTTTTCAATTTAAGGTTTTTAAAAATGATAAATAAGTAATTTAACATCTAATATTAAAGATCTAACATAGTTAAAGGAGGTATAACATTTAATTTTGTAAGTACACTACTTTATAAGAACATACAAACAAAAAAATTCCTTACAACTTTCTTTTTCATAGGCATGTTTGCCCACAAAGTTGGAAGAATATGATAAAAAGGTAAAGGATGTGCATCTTGAGAAAAAGAAATCTTGGCTAGCAAAAGTATGAAGTGAAAATGAAAAATGAATATATATATATATATATATATATATATATATGAGCCAGATCAATTGCTTCCTTCCTCAAATTAACTATTTCGAGGGAAGATGCAACATGACTATTAGATGTTGATTTATTGGTATTTATTAAAACTACATATTTTGAATTAATATCACAAGTGATTTCTTTTTGGAGGGAAAAAATTTTCAATTTTTTATTTAATTACATTTAAATGTAGTAGTTATTAATATGAATAAAAAATAATTTGATTTTTTAGTTTAATATTACTAAACTGAATAAAAATAGTTTTGTATTACTGAACTAAATAAAATATAATTTTGTATCACTGAATGTTTAGTGTTATTACATGTTTATCTTTAGTTTGGTGTTATTGAATTGAATTAAAAATAATTATTGAACTGAATACAAAATAATTTTGTAACTACAATAAATAAAAATAATATTCAATGATTCAATTTAATATTACTAATTTAAGCCCCAAAGAGTAACAAAAAACTAAATTATTGCAACAATTTGTACAAAACACATTTATAAAAATATAGGAACTCAAATTTGTGCAAGGAAGAGTGGGAGGTGTGGCGACACTGAGAAACCCAGATTTGTACACACATTTGTCCAGTTTAAACTTTTACAATGATTTGTGCAATAATCTGCCTTACAATTTCGCAACCACATCTTAGAAAAACCCAAACTTCGACCCACTAGAGTTCATCCCCTTACTCTTCTCAAACTGCAACGATGAAACCTACGTCGGAGACAGAGGTGATGGCGACAAATTCACCTATGTCAGAACCGAAAGCTTGAAGCTTTCCATAAAACCAACATTTAGATATGGTAAAGGCAAAGACTTTGGGAGCAAAGCTGACGTCTTGGAACTCCGAAGGACTTCTAATGGTCTTAGGGTCACTAAGGGGGTGATGAACACTATGTAATACTCAAACTCAGAAGCGATGGAGCCGCACGAGGTGGCGAAGGATGTAGATCTCGAGGACGATGACATCACAAGAGGGGGAGTGGCGTCATCACGAAGGGGCAAGCTTTGGTGTTGGATCTAAAGGAAGGTAATGTGGTACTGGTGGATGCATCGTCACAGGAGCAAGGACGACACTAGTGAAAGCTGTAGATCTGGGGAGTAGTGACGTCACAAGAGGGAAGCGGCTGCAACGTCATGGAAGGAACGAGCTCTGGCAATGTGTGGGTGTGTAGGTCAACGTAGGGAGGGGAGTGCAATGGTTGGCGTCGGGAAGGGAGTGTGTCAACGTAGAGAATGGGGTGCAGGGATGGAATTTGATTTAAGGTTTGAAAAGGAAAGGAGGGATGCAGTGCTTTAAATATCTTTTAAATTTTTGAATTTCAAAAAACAAAATCAGAAACCAATTTTTTTTTGGAAACTAATGTAGTTTTGATTTTGAAGAAGTATGCTATAGATATGTACTCTATATGTATGTATGTATGTATGTATGTATATATGTGTGTATAAACCTCCACACACTTTGTCAAGTAGGTAGCAGATAACACCACCAAAGAGTTTCAAAAATTGTTCCATAAAACCGTTGCCTCGAGATAAACAAAAAAGACAATAATAAAGAGCATAAAATCCAACCAAGGAAACTCACACTCTTCACAATCCAAACAGGATTGATTTTATTTGGATGTGATATTCATAGTTTTCAGACAAGTTCACAATCATCTTCCCAATCATAGGTCGAGCTATGCACACACTTTGGAGAAAGAACCACTAATCAAAGTGGGAAGAATCGTCAGAGCCTACACTACAAATGGATCGAATACAATATAAATATGGTGATCGATATCTATTTCTTAAGTACAAACACAAATATCATACAAATAAAAGAATTACATATTAATATTCTCAAAAGGTTGATAGATTATATATAAAAAGAAACAAATAGGAATATGAAACATAAAAAACATGTAATACATATGTTAATAAATGGATATGGATAAGCATAAGCACACTAAATAATTGACTTAACCATCAACTTGATTTTTCTAACATCAATTATGTCATATATTTAAGTTTTTATATGCAAAATAGGAGTATCAAATGTTAACACCAAATTAGATATGGCAAAGAGTTGAAAGAAATCCTATTCAAAGAGGGGAAGTTATGTATGCAAGTTTTTAGAATTCCATATCGATATTGGACCTTTCTTTAACATGGAAGGAATATGGCCCAAAATAAATAGAATTAAATAACCAAATTACGGACCTGTTTGCAATTTTTGATACTATATAAGGGGTGACACATTGTCAATATTTTTAGGGACTTTTTCATAAACTTCGGAGATTTTAGTTTTGGAACCTTAGGTAAGGGCTAGGCAACAAGTTTTAATAATTTTGAGGACTTGTTATGTTCAAAACCTTCTAAGAATTATAAAGCCAATCTTAGTAACTTTGGGTTTCCCTACTATAATATACAAACGATCTAAGAATTAGAAAGTAAGTCTCGGTAATTTTAGGGACCATTCTGAAAGATTTATGTTATACACCCACTCAAAATCAAAACTATATGTCTGTGTATGTATCTGCTCGTGGATAGATACAATATTGCACGAAAAACAAATACAGATATCAAATAGATATTCCATATATGATTGCACCTCTAGTAGAAGTTCATACAAATATGTAATACAAACGTAAAATAAATTTCCTCTGAAAAATCATATATAATACAAAACAAGGAGAAAAATTTGTAATAATAGCCATAAGAGAATCCCCACAAAAAACATGATTTACACTTCCAAGTAATAGTTTTTTTACGAGGAATATTGGCCCATACACGTCTCATATGTTTCACATCATTGTCGTGATTCATGACTTTGGCCTTTCCATGTTATCAGTATTTATATTCAAAATAGGGATAACACATAACATGCATAATGGTAACAAAATTAGAAAGGATTTTTTTTTTGTCAAATACCCTTGACAAATCTCATAACGTCCTAAATGTCCCTCTTATTCTGATTTTTTCCCCAATACCACCCAAGACTCACAATTGCCCTATGTATCCTACCATGAGCTGTTGTTATTGAACGTTCCATCTCTATGACCACAACCTGACTTAACCATGGTTACACCTAAACCTAAACCATACTAAGGAAAAGACCAAAAAATATTTGTAAAAACTTAAGCCTAACCCATAAATCCTTTGTTGTCCCTAATTTTGTTCTTTTCCCTCTAAATCTGTCACCCCCATCATTGTTTTCTTTGCAACTGTGGTCCTAGAACGACGACACAACATTAAAGCAATGTTTAAAATAATAAGAAACGAACACGACAAATTGTATTTCTACAGATGTAAATGCTAAATAAGGATTTAGACGGGTGTTTAATGAAAATTCAGTCAAATTTTAAAAATATAAACATTTGACATGCATATAACTAACAACATTCATAAAAATACCTAAATATATATAATTAGGGAAATTGTTTAGGAAGATCTTAACCATAGTGGTCCAAACACAGGGGGCATGGGTCCCACAGTAGACATTGAATTAATAAAAAATATGAAAAAAATAATAGAAAATTTGGGGGGGGGGGGGGGAATAAAATAACATAAAAATCTAGAAAATAGGAAATAATGGAAAA
>JAMKQA010008378.1:0-17394 GCA_024699735.1 Posidonia australis | reverse complement strand
TATTTATTTGGATTTTTAAGTGATTTAATTTGAATTAAGCTTAAATTAGGGTTTTTGTCTTATTTAATGGATTTTAATTTCTTTTCACTTGATTAGGGTTTAAAATTTGATTAATTAGGGTTTTATTGAATTTATATGACTGGGGTGGTTGGACTACTACACTAGGTAGTTTACCACCACAATGCAGTTGGGTCGAGGTTGGAGCCCTCGTCAACTGCACATGTGTTGGTCGGTTACTTGTAGCCAGGGTGATGCAACAGGTTTTCGTTCTATGTGTGGTTTTCCTTTAAGAAGGTTTTCAATTGTGGATTAAGTTTTGAATGCACAAATGGTTTGTAAAAGTGCATGTGATTTTAAGGAAAATGAATATAATTTGGAAAGGCATAGTTTGCAAATGGATTTCTGGATTATCGTGATAAAGTTTTACTATTTCAGTATTTCTTGTGATCTGGTTTTGATAATTGTGAACAATGGATTTCCGAGTATCAATAGTCAGATTCTTTGGTTTAAATGTTTTCTTACGGATTTGGTTTTGACGCAATATGTCAGTTCTAAGGGGTTTTCTAGAGTTTTTTCCTCCCAATTTTTGGTAGGCGTGTGCTAGATGACTTCAATGTCATTCACTCATGTGTTGTTTTGGTTTTCTCTCAGTTATAGATTTAGAAGTGCAATTTGGTCCTGGTGTAGATAATCTGGAGCTATATAGCTGCACACATAGGTCTTGGGTAGTGTTAGTTGTTAAATGTTTTTTATTAAATTTAGTTTTCTTAGAAATTGTATGATTAAATATTTTGGGTAGCACTGATGTTGGTTTGTAGCGTCACGGGGTGTTACATTTTTGAACAAAAAAATGACTAGATAAGTTCCTTGACAAATTTAAACTCGCATAAGGGAGTAGGTTGGATGAGAGGAGGATCATTTTGTTGGAGGAAGAGTATTAAGAATATTAGATTTTGGTTTAGTCTAATGTGAATATTTTGTAGTAAATTAGGCTTAAGTGTTTAATTAATTGATGTGTATGTGTGTGTGTATTGAATAAACTTACATTGATCATTTTTTATACTTTTTTAGAAAAATAAAAATTGTACTTGATATAGTTTACATAATAAACTATATATTTATTAATTTGAACTTCTTGCACATGCCTTTTACTAGTATGGTATGTATATATATAAATGTAGATGAATAAATTTACCCCCACAATGTAAAGAAAGCCATCAAAACGTGGTTTCTATCAATTTATAACATATTTTTCCAAACTAGTTTCGTTGAATAACCTTCTCAAGTTAACTTTGCATTAAAAAATCAATTTTGAAACCTAATTAGACCAGTAAAACTCAATTTACCCCCACAATATAGGTGTCGTAGGAATACACAATCTCTCCTTCGACTTAGTAATAAGGAGATTGATTTGTGTACACCAATTTTTACACTAAATGTTACATGTGTTGACATAGTGTCCTCTTAGACTCCATGTCACCTACTAGCATAACATTTATCTTGTGTCATTTTTCATAACATGAATGATATGAGATTGTATAGCCATGTAGTGGCAAGGTCACGTTAAGGCCATTAGAGGCATGTGACCTAGGTGGAATTTTACAACAAACAAAAAAACCCTTTATAAGAGATTATGGATTAAGGGTTGCTACGACTCCAATCATCCTCAATCTCCATCTGCACGACATAGGCACCTTCCTTAATGACTCCGCTAGTCTACCCACTTACCTAGCCCCATCCCATCCTTCAGCCTCCAGCCTCCTCCCGTCCTCCCACTTGTCGTGACTCTAGTCTGCCTCCAGCCTCCTCCCGTCCTCCCACTTGTCGTGACTCTAGTCTCTAGCCGGTCCTATCCTCCTTCTCCACCAATCCGCCCACTTGTTGCGACTCCAGCCTCTAGCCTCCTCTCGTCCTTTGGTCGTCCGATGCTCCCATTCTCGGCATTCTTTGGCTGTTGCGCCCTTAAACCCTAGTAAGAAGTTAAGAATCCATCAACTAATCAATGGAAATTTCTGATTAAAAATTGAAAATGCATTGAAATTAATTAATTAAAAGAATACTTTTCAGTGATTATATTTATATAAACTGTAACATTTATTGATAATCATTTGTTGAATAAGCCTACTTGATTGTGATACTGTGTTTAGCAATTAACAATTTAGCATTCTTGTTTCTTACTCTTTAGGATATGTTTATGAATTATGACTATGTTTAGGAATTACATTTTTTTATGTTTAGCAATTAGTATTCTTGTTTCCTTTTTTTTGGCATATGTTTATGAATGTGTTTATGGCTTTATGTTAGTATCTATTAAGCAGTTGATCTTTGTTTAAGATCATTTTAGTGGCTAGTTGACCTTTATATAGTGTCCCATGTCATGGCAAATCTTGACACCACCATCATAGTCATGATACTAATTTATAACAAAATGATACGAAAACCTAAGAATTTCTCAGCAAGGTTCATCCACAATGGGAGAGTCAGGACCTACTATCAGGTTGAAAGATGCAGTCGACGGACAACAAGTGAATATTCCCATACTACCCCTTATTGGTATCAAAGGACGAAAGGTGGTTATCAGTCTTGTATCATTTGGTATTAATTGTTGTGTCCTAATTGTATAATATCTTTTAAGAGCATCATCTCCTATCATTCATAATACGAGGAATAATACAAGGTATGCCTCGTATCTGTAGGTGACATGGAGTTCAAACTAGACACCACGTTAACATATATGTGGTTTATCGTGGGAATTA
Source organism: Posidonia australis (assembly GCA_024699735.1). Classification (NCBI taxonomy): domain Eukaryota; kingdom Viridiplantae; phylum Streptophyta; class Magnoliopsida; order Alismatales; family Posidoniaceae; genus Posidonia; species Posidonia australis. The sequence goes on along the minus strand of JAMKQA010008378.1, from coordinate 14,638 downwards.
GTATATATAAAATATTTTCCTAGTCATAAAAGTTGATGAACTCTATTATATATAATGTTGATATCATAATTTAAATGTGGTGGATAACATGGATCGTCTTATGAGTTTTCATATACATACATACATAAAACTAACTCCTTGTGAGTTGGTAATGTGGTCTAAAATAAATAAAACTCCTTCCGCGTGCTACATGGTTTGGCTGTCTCTCCTTTTCACATTCAAGCTACCAAACCACAGCCACCACCTTCAAGTCACCAAATCAAACACAACTACTGTTTCCCAGAGTTAATACTCACTCAAATCTACCTGCACATTGACCGAATGGGACGACCTCATCATACTTCTTTTTTTTGTAAGTCTCCAGATCTTTCAAAGAACACATCAATTACAGTGTAAATCAAGGGCATGGCAGATGGAGTATGGAATTTCCTCTCTTCAGAATAGTAAGGCAAAGAACTTGCCCATTTCAACGAGAGTTGGAGGAGATACGTCAGATCTCCTAGCTTTGAAGAAAATAACATAACACAAGCAATTGCCAACTCTTTTCCTCCGAAAGAAAAAGCATGTATACATGAATTAATGCAGTAATCAACATCAAGATGTCAGAGATGATATCAAATGATACCGACTTATTTCATTAAATAAGATGTGAAAGATGATATCAAATGATTCCTTGCTCCAAAGAAACCGGGGTCCAGAGAGAAAACAGCCAGCAAGTGTTCTCTCCTCTTTCCCACCTTCTTCCAGATCGATACCATTCTCGTACTGCAGTCCACACACGACCACCACACTAACTCTCGTCTTCCATGGATCAGAACTCGTTCATGACCAAGATCACCCGAACCACCACCACCACCACCGTCGACGACGACGACGACGAGGTGGAGTACGAATTCTTCCCATTCATCCGCACCTACAAGAGCGGCCGCATCCAGCGCCTCGTCGGCAACACCTTCCTCCCCCCCTCCCCCTCCGACACAGTAACTGGCGTCTCCTCCAAGGACGTCCCCATCACCCCGGACTCCTCCGTCTCCGCCCGCCTCTTCCTCCCCAAATCCACCCCTCCATGCAAAAAGCTCCCCGTCCTCGTCTACTATCACGGCGGCGCCTTCGTCTGCGAGCACAACGCCTCCCCTTTCTACCACAACTACCTCAACTCCGTCGTCTCCCACGCGAACGTCCTGGCCGTCTCCGTCAACTACCGGCTCGCCCCGGAGTACCACCTTCCCGCTGCCTACCTCGACTCCTGGACGGCCCTCCGGTGGGTGGCGTCCAAGAACGACCCGTGGCTAGAGGAACACGCAGACCTCAGCCACGTCTTCCTCATGGGCGACAGCGCCGGCGGGAACATATGCCAGTGGGTGGCGATGAAGGCCGGGGAGGAGGAGCTGCCTGGGAAGGTGGGGATAGAAGGGGTGGTCCTCGTCCACTGCTTCTTCTGGGGGAAGGAGCCATTGGGGTCGGAGTCGAGAGACCTGGCGTATAGGGAGGCGATGGAGAAGAGCTGGCTGTTCGTCTACCCGGAGGCAGGGGAGGATGGTTCGGACCATCCATGGCTAAACCCGGAGGTGAAGGGGGCGCCGAGGCTGGAAGGGCTGGGGTGTAGGAGAGTGTTGATGTGCATTGGAGGCGTGGATTTCTTCAAGGATAGGGGGTTGGCGTACGTCGAGAAGTTGAAGGAGAGTGGGTGGGGTGGGGAAGTGGAGGCTCTTGTGTCGGAAGGGGAGGGACACGTGTTCCACATGATCAAGCCCAACTGCGACAAGGCTGTGGAGATGATGGAACGCATTGGCTCGTTTATCAATTCCAACAACTAGTGCAGAAATGTGTCAGTGAGATGATATTGGTGGTGAGTTTTTTTTTCCATTTTTTTAATTTCCTCGAATTGTCATCCATGTGCCGTTTGATTTTCTGTTTCGAATGTTGTTTGGGGTGCTTGGTTTTCAGAGTGTGAGTTCTGTTGGTGCATTTTCACGACCTGAGAAGTAGTTCTGTTTCATTTCCGATTGGGACTTCGCTCTGTAAGCTATATGATTCTCCCAGAATGCTTTTCCAGTACTGTATTTCGGCTTCATTATCTAGCTTTATGAAGTATTCGATGAAAACCACATTTATGTAGTGCTTGCATAATAAAGGACAACTCCATCAGATCAAATGTCTACTTTCGTAAGGAAAGGGTTAGCGTATAGACCTTCAGCGGACCATCTCATGGTGAATAAATATATTATTACTCGATGTCCACCTCCCTTCAAGAAAACGTCACTCTGCTGAGGGCCATGGTGCGGCAGTCTCTTATCACCATGGAACATCCACAAAGCCTTAAACAGTTTGATGGTAATTGAGCTCTTCTGGTCTGAGAAGAGATAGAGAGAGAGAGATTGCTTTCGAAATTCTACTTCCTCACAGATTAGGTCGGAAGATGGGGGGAAACTGAATAAGCTAACATCTCAATTCTAGGGTCGGGAGAGCTTATGTTTCCACCATGGATTATTCTTGCAAGCCCATGATTTAAGGTGCCTTGCAAGATGACGTAACGAACTCCTCTGCATTGTTGAACCAGATTGTGCGGTAAAGAATGGAATTCTTCAATCTTACTCCAACAAACTCCAAATTTGAAGTGCCTTCCCATAATCATGCCCATCCAACGGTATTAGGTTGCGCTCTAATAAGACAATAGACAAGATAGATTTGATGTTGCATGTTTCTTTGGCAAATACAATCTCGTTGTTGATTGATGAAATACATATCATGTATTTCAAGATTCCAAGTTGCTAGACTTGATGATGAGAACATCTCTCACCACAATGGTGCTGTAAGTTGTATTTATATGCGATGAGTACATAACGAGAGAAAACCCTAGAAAGGGTGTACAATACATGTGAGATGTATAAGTAGATATAGGTATATGGTGAGTCACAGTCACGTAATACGACTAACGTGTCCTCACAAACCCATCGTAATAAGAACTACATGGAGTTTGAATCGAAAATATTCAAATTTAGCCATCACCAAGCTCTTTGTATGGACATTTACTATCTGATCAGTAGTAGAAAGATATCGAACATCTAGTTCTCTATCAGCAACCATGTCACGAACAAAGTGAACATTGATCTCAACGTATTGGGTGCATGAGTGAAGATTGAGATTGATTGTAAGATACATCGCACCTAAGTTGTCACAGTAGAGAGTAGAGGCTTAAGAAGGAGATTGAATGCCAAACTCTCAAAGAAGAGATTAGATCCAACGCAATTCCACTATAGTGTTGGCCACTATACGATACTCTGTTTCAGTAGATGAGTGGAAAATTGTTAGATGCTTGCAAGATGTTTTTTTTTTTTTTGAAATTGGTAATCTGTTTGTTTTATATATTTCAATATCTTAGCCACATACAGTCCATATTTGGGATAAATATTACAAAATATGAGCTACTACTGTCCAATAGCATAATAAGGTAAAGCAAAAGGCATAAGTTACAGGCCTCAAAAAGATATCAATGTAAACAAAAATTCGGCTAACAAAGATTTAACCATCACAGAGAGTTCCCCTCCTCAAGAGCAGGAGTGGAGGCATTGTCTTCTCTACCAGTTGGGGCAAGATTCACAGCCAAAGGGTCAATATCCATGTTACGATTCTGCTGAAAGGAAGTAATAGATTACAGGATCTCATTTTTTTCAAAACCTGCACCCAAACTTTCAATCCAACAATGAGACAAGTTTAAAATATCATTCACCATCATGCAGATATTTCTGGATATATTCCTAAAAATTCTGTTGTTCCTTTCTTTCCAAATAGACCATAGAAATATTTGTACAAAGGTGTGAGAACCAATGTTGGGCATACCAAATTTTAACACATGTGGTAAACTGAATATATCTGCTATTGAAAGGATGGCAGGGTATAAAGGATTCAATGAAAAAGCACGCCATACTGAATAAGTAAAAGGGCAGAATAAGAAAAGATGTACTGCAGATTCTACATTCTTATTGCAAAAAACACAGAAAATGGAACCATTCCAGCCTCTTTTGCACAGATTTTCTTTGGTCAGAATTTTATTGCAAACCACTAACCAGGAAAATAATTTTACTTTGAGAGGAACCCAACATTTCCAGATTTCCCCAAAATATTTAAACCTAAATCTTCCATCATTTAAAGTAGCATAACATGATTTAACAGTGAAGTTGTCATTAGTAGGTCTCCAAATAATGGTATCCTCCTTAGTGTTCAATCCTGCAGTAGGAATGATCCCAGCTAACATATTCAATTGATGGTGAAGGAAGATAGAATCAGTATGAGATATTGGATTATGAAATAAATTATTGAGATTAGAGTTAGCAATCCAAATAACTTTATTAACAGAAGCTTGTTTATGTTTCACTCTCCTGAAAAGATCAAGTAAGATGTCTCTAAGTTTTTCCCCATTTCACCATTTGTTTTCCCAGAAAATGGTGTTCTTTCCATTGTTTACATGGAACAGGGCGAAACCATTTATGACATCAAAGCTATTTTTGATTTCATACCAAAGGGGTGATGTTCTAGAGTTGAAGATGTTAAGTATTGCTCCAAGACCTCTTCTAGTTGAGTATTTAGCTTTAATTATCTCTTTCCATTTCAGTGAGTAGTCATTTGATAAGAATTGCCATAGTAATTTACATTTCAAAGCCATGTTGAAATTCCTTAAATCAATAATTCCCCATCCTTTTTGTTCCTTGGATCTACATAGAGATTTCCACTTAACCAAGTGACAAGCTGAGGAAGAAAAGAGAGTGTTCCATAGAAATCTTGACCTGAGCTTGTCGATAGCTTTCTCCACACTGACTGGCAGATGTAGAACAGATAAGTAGTAAGTAAGAATAGCAGATAAGACTGCATTAACCAAGGCGAGTCTACCCCCAAGTGATAACAACTTTGCTTTCCAGAGTGATAGTTTATTTGAGATTTTTTCAATGACTGGCAGCCAGTCATGATATTTGGGTTTTCTAAAGTGCAAAGGAAGACCCAGATACGTTATGGGTAGAATTTCAATTTGACATCCTAAGATTTGTGAGGCTCTCTGAGTAAAGGAGTCATGAGTCCCAATGCCAGTGATAGAGGATTTATGGAAATTTATTTTTAATCCTGAGCATGTCTGGAAACAGCAGAGTATTCTTTTAATATTTATTAGATTGTCCTCAGAGGCTTGTAGAAAGAGGATGGTATTATCAGCATATTGTATATTCATTATGTTTGGACCATTGTTTGGTAACTGAATCCCAGAAATTAGATTATTATCCAATGTTAAGGCTAGCATTCTGTTTAAGACATGTGTGACCACAATAAAAAGTAAGGGAGATAGGGGGTCACATTGTCTTAACCCATTTGTTGATTTGAAGAAACCTTTTGATGAACCATTCACTAACACTGAGAAACTGGCAAATGAAATACACATTTTTATCCAAGTAATCCATTTTTGTCCACATCCTAAACCTTTCAAGGTTTCTAGCAGGAATTCCCAATTAACATTATCAAATGCTTTCTCAAAATCAAGTTTAAGAACAAGACCTGGAATTCCATTAAGTTTCATATGGTGAATAGTCTCCTGAGCCACAAGGAAGCAGTCTCCAATGTATATTCCAGAAAGGAAGGCACATTGAGAGTTATCAATGACCCGATCGAGGACAGGAGAAAGCCTTGATGCTAATGTTTTTGCAATGATCTTATAAAGGCTATTGACTAAACTTATAGGCCTGAAGTCCTTGACTTCTTTTATACCTTCTTTTTTTGGTATAAGGGCAATAAAAGTCTGGTTAATATGAGCTAGAAAATCTAAATCAGTAGAATTATAGAGATTTTGATAGATGTTTAAAATATCTTCTTTCACCATTTCCCAAAAATATTGAAAAAAATATAGAGGGAAACCATCTGGGCCTGGGGCTTTCTCCCCAGGTAAAAAGCCAACATTTCTATGAATCTCCTCCAAAGTAAACATTGATTCCAAGACATCTGGATTTGGGATTTTGTTGGGCACTAGTGAATCCTAGTCAAGAGAAGGCATTATTCTGTTAGGTTTGTTGAATTGCCAAATGAAATGGTTTTCAATCTCCTTAGAGATAAGAGATGGAAATTGTACTGGAGTACCATTAATATTTAAAGAGTGTATTGTGTTTATCCTTCTTCTCTGTTTTACTATATTATGAAAGAACTTTGTATTCAGGTCACCTTCTTTGAGCCATTGAATCCTGGATTTTTGTTTCCAAAAAATTTCTTGTTCTTGTAGCAGGATAAAATGCTCATCTTTAAGTGTTTTCAATTTGTCTTGAAAGATGATATTATTGTATGAGGGGGATACCAAAGAATCGATGAGGTTTATTTGAGATTCCACAATCTGTAATCTTTTTTTCTTTATCTCCCTAATAGGGCCCATCCAAGTGATGATTTGCTTTTTAAGGTATTTTAGTCTATAAGCAAATCTTGCCACAGAAGAAGATGACTTACAGTTGTAATAGGAGTTATGCCAACAGTTCTCTATGAAGGAGGCAAAACCTTCAGTTTGAAGCCAAGACTTGTAGAATTTAAAGGGAGGAGGGCCCCAATTATATGGAGCTGTATCAAGGGTTATGGGAATATGATCTGACATTACCCTGATTTTTCCCAAACAGAAGGAGTCTGGGTACTTATCTATCCATCTGGTGGAAATCAAGAATCTATCTAGCCTAACTATAGTAGGCCTAAGATGAAAATTTGACCAAGTGTATTTACAGTTGTTTGGAGGAAAATTTAATAAGGCTTTATTGTCAGTAAATTCATTGAAGTCCCTCATGTTAGAGACAGAGCCACCTCCAGAGGAGTGTTCATCTGGAGTTCTTGTGATGTTGAAATCACCACCTAAAATCCAGTTTTGGTTAACTTTATCACTTAAGGAATTCAATTCCTCAATAAAATGCCTTTTAAGACTATGCTCGCAAGGCCCATAGACTCCAGTGAGCCACCATTCAAAGTTATCCGAGAGATTTGTAAAGAATAGAGAAATAGAATAAGTTGCTTCAATGGTATTAAAAAGTTTTACCACATTGTCATCCTAGCCAACAAGTATTCCCCCGGAGGCACCCAATGAGGGTAGAAAAGTCCATTGGTTAATGTAACCGCCTCCAATGTTTTTTAAAGTATAAGGGGAGAAGTTTTCCAGTTTTATTTCACTAATAACAATAACAGTGCATCTATTGGTTCTAATAAAATTTTTTAGGGCTCTTTTTTTCCCACTGCTGCCCAATCATCTACTATTCCAGGCTGCAATCAACATAAATTAACTGATGAAATATGAAGAGAATCCAGGCTCTCTATGATGCTAGCATTATCATTCAAGTTTGAAGGATTTAATCCTTGATCTTTCCTGATAGAGTTATAAAAGGATTTAACTTCATCTGGGGATTTAAGGGTAATTCCTATATTTTTACAAAAGTTGTTAAACTGCCCATAGGAGTTCCATGACAAAACTTGGTTTAAAAATTCATAAGTACTATCATTTAAATCAGAAGGCAGTGTATCAGAATTAGAAGAAGTAACAGTATCAGAGGAAGATATGCAATTACCAGCAGGGTATTTATTCTGAGAAGAAGCAGAGAAAGTACTGTGAGCATAATTACCTGGTGCATGAATGGGAGTGGGTGATTGAGGGTTTGGAGCCTCAGAAGGTCCACCAAGATCGTCACTTTCCAGACAATCATAAACGGCCAGCACTTTCTTAAACTTGGACAGGGTTAAGTTCCTAGTTTTAACTTCCATTTCAATAAATCTGGTTGTGTCTTCATCTTTAGGGGTGTGACTAGGAGAAGTACTGATAGAAGATGAGGGGATGCTACCTTTGTATGAAGGGGCAGGAATGGGAGTGGGGAGTATCCCAGGGGAATTAGAAATTGGCTTCAGGCTAACCGGTCTAGTCCAGACCATCTTCCCATCACTAGGTGCTCTGTTGCCTTTACCTCCTCTCCAACCCTTATTGCCCTTGAATTGTTTTCTTATAGGTTTAAGGTTAACAGTATTTGCCTATCCAGAGGGGGCTTTGACAGGCCATTTTTGGGGCAGTGGTTGAGTGTTTCCCGAAGTAGAACAGAGATCCCAACTGAGTCGATACTTAATAGGGTATACAAACTTACCAAAGGCAAAATATCTGCATTCAGGGATGTCCTTCCCTGGCACGGTCTTTATTTTTAATCTAGCAAAACCCAAATGTTTCACATGATCAATGTTATAGTCTACCTCCAGAAGCTCAGTGAATTCAGATACCATATGACGAAATATGTCAATATTCCACAGATGATGTGGAATGCCTTCCAATCTAATCCAAATCCCCTCCTCTTTTAAAATATTGACCACATTAGAGTTTGGAGTCCAAGGGATGAAAGATGCAGATATACGTTGCAGCAAATGTCCATGCATCTTAAGGGAATCAGTTCTAGCTTTAACAGTGGGGAAGATCAGAAGAAATTTACCCTGAGAGGAGTCCTGAACTTCAACCTCGGCACCTTTTGTCCAATAAGTTCAGACATGGTTTTCTAAGATTTCCTTCGTGAGTGTGGGAACGTGTGTCGTGATTGTGGCGCTGCGAGATAGCAGCTGATAATGGTTGCACACTGACTCAGTAAGAGGGAGGATAGAAGGGTTCTGAGGAGTAAGACCATGGGAGGACATTTCTTCAGGGGTTGAGGGAACTTCCTGAAAAAATCTGCATATGGCAACCACATGAGAGGAGGATCTACATCTAAAGCAAGTACCAGCATATTTACAAGTAGCTTTCGTGTGGCCTTTCAGTCCACACTGAAAGCATCTGTTGCTTTTTTTACAAAAACTTACCAGAGGGGAGATAGGTTTCCTCCTAGAGACGACCTTCCAATCGTCTCTAATTTCTTCAACAGAGAAACAACGATTTTCCTCAGTGAGAATAGAAGAACCAGAAGCGGGAGGGAGGGAAAAGTCTTTAGCCAAGGATTCTAGTACCGTAAATCTCGACCCAGAACAGGCGTATCGTTTTCCAGAGAAGGAAGGGAGGGGTGATGGAATGGACGTGTGGCTGGCATTATTACTTTTGTCAGAAAAAAAATCGTCGATTGGAATTTCTTCCTCGCGGGAAGAAAAAAGGTTTCCAGCATTAATGGTGTTACTGTTAAAGTAACCATTGTCAGAGACATTTTGTTCACTGACGCAAGATATGGTGCAGGGCTCATTTAATGCCTGCAAACTATCTGCTAAACCTATCGCAGGGCCCAGATCACAGGATAAATCTGAACTAATCTCCGAATCACTAGGGATTTGCTCAAAGGGATTAACGCCACTAAAGTCGACGTAATTAAGATTAGCAGGCGTAGAATCAGAAAATACAGGTGTATTGTAGGACGTATAATTCCAGATCGAAGGAAGTGGAAATTTAATGTGGTACGACTCTGAGTCAGAGCCTAGGAAATTTCACCCCCGCCGTTTGCAGGGGGAGGGCCGCCGGAACTCCTCCGCAGATTTCACCGGAGAAGATGACGGTGGAACTTCACAGGCATAATCAAAAACAGATTTTGCAACATATTTGGCAGATCTAACAATAGGGCTAATATTCATGTTCACAGGCAACAAATCATCCATAGATTCATGAGTTCCATCCTCCTTATCGCCATTAACAAAAGTAACAGAAATCAAAGAAGCAAGAACAATATGATTTATCTTGAATAGCTTGCTTATTTCACAGATCTTTAGAAATTTAAACCACCCATAAGACAGATTTCGAGTAAAAAACATAGTATGTATGCAAATATTAGGCATGGAATCAGACAAAGATAATATTTCCAGGTAGGATCTAGTTGATATATGAAAGTATGCGCAGCTTCCTGTCTTGCTGCAGGCAAGAAGAGATCCATTCGACGACTCGTCGGAGGGAGGATGGAAAGAAGAAAAGCTGAGGGGATCAGAGGAGATCTCTGATACGACCTTGCAGGGCGAAGAAAAACCCTTCTTCCGCTCGCGTACCTGCCTTTTTGATCTGTGATGTTTTCTAGGTCGATGCAGGCGGCGAGAGATTTTCAGTGGAGAAGGGTCATCGGAGCAGTCCTCGTGGAAGAGGCTCTATTTGAAAGCAGCCCGGTCGAATCGGATGGCCTGGTGAAGGAGGAAAGAGTTGGATGAACGTCTGGGACCCTTCCGGTGGTGACGATCGCGGCGGCACAGAAGCTGCCTTTTTGGAGACATGTTAGGGTTTCGACTACAACGACGGAGGCAATATCGCAGCTCAGTATCTACAGTGTCTATCACTCTTTTATGCTTACAAGATGTAACAATTGTGATTTTTGCTTATGCATTCAATTTATACATTTAATTGGTGCAGTTGAATGACGTGTGTTATTAGTGTGGTTGACCGATGTATATTGTAAGTACGGTTTATAGGCACGTTCTCTTGGAGTGCTTGGTCCACGTGTTTTAGTTTTCCAAAGTGCAATAAGTTGTTAGCTGTGACTTGGAAATTATTTATCCCACTTGGTCCTCTTCTCGCCAAACACAACCTCTTCTCATCGGGCAACTCTGCCACCTACTATTGCTTTCTTTACCCAATTTTATTGTCGTGTGAGTAGCAATGATTCTTGTCAGGTGCATTGGAATATTTTTGTTGTTGTCGTTGTTGGAATTGTTTCTTCCAATGTTAAATATTTTTAGCCAATATATAGTTTTTGTGTTAACTTGTTACGTTTATATTACATTGAAATTTCACCTTCTTAGTTGCAAAATTTGGGACAATAATTGAGAATGATCTTTAGAATCTAGTATTTCCAGTATTGAAGATTTTGTTCTCAGCAATATTTCTAGGGCGACTTTAAAGTGTTCAAGATGGTTGTGAAGTACAAAAACAATATTTTACACTATCTTTGTGGTAAAAAGGTGAATGACAAGGCTGATCTCTTCACTATCGCATGTCAAGAAAAAGGATTGAAAATATATATTAGATTGCTAGATATTGTTTCTTAAAGTTGATGACACAAGCAATTACAAATTATGAATTGTTATATAAGAAATACTCTTAAAATTGTGAAACTATGTTGTAGATCTAACATAGATTTAATGACCTTATAACTTGATTTCCCATTTTTTTTAAAAATAACAAACATATAAAAATAGGTCACCTACATTCATGTTGTCTGTTGGTGATCCACAGTTCTATTTTTGCCATTACATTTTTTTTATGGCATATGGATTTCTTTGAGAAAAAGGCGTTCTAGTTTTGTTGCATTTGTTATTTTTTCTAGTTTGGTTTGCCAACAATGTCACAACTCACAATGCTGTAGATTGTATTAATTGGGAGTTGTTTTGCTGCGGTCGACCACACCTAATAAATTCCTATATCAATCATAATAAAACAATACTGTATACAAAAGATGATTTCCTGAGTATTAATAACTATGTTTATTTTAAGGGCAGTGATAGTGAAAGACTTTATTTGTACGAGAAACGAACAATTAGAATAACTAACCTTTGCCACAAATCTCATGTCATGAGCTTCTTATTCTCAAAAAAATAGTCTTTACCATTTTCACCTAAAGACGTACAAAGACTTGGTGAAGAATCCACATGCTAAACATCTCATTTCTATCATTCACTTCACTAAAAAAAATACGAAGTTTTTAAAACTACAAGTATCCTATGCCTTCCGTTGCTCAAATATTTTTTTTTGTAAACAACAATCTATTAATTAATCTGAAAAACAATTACAACCATTCTGTACTACAGTGCTGTTCATCATCAATTACAGATCAGTTGAAATAAAAGATTCCAATCTTCAAAAAGAACTTAACCAATATCAGGCCGAAACAAAGTATTCAAAGAAAATCAAAACAGTATAGTTCAATCAACAAGAGATTAATCAAAAAATAAGATATTATCCTCAGCATTTCCTGGTGGATTGGTAGGTTTGTTGTTCGATTGTGCTTTTTCAAGTTAAAAAAAAAAAAGAGGTTTGTGTGCATACAACGACGTTGACTGTATGGACCTCATCTTTTAATTTTTTTGATGAAACTAAAATCAAAATAAAAGATAGTTTTACTTGAGGTTGAAGAAATAGAAAAAAGAAAGAAAGAAAAGAACGTAGTTTCCGCTGCAAATGGAATTACATCATACCGAGGTCTATCACTACCACATGAAACATGAAAAAGAGAAGGTCCCCGTTCTAGTACACACCGAAGAGGACGAATACTTATCCTGGTAGTAGGAGAACCTTCCTTTGTCGTAACCACCTGTTATCCCTCTATTCTCACTCCCAGTCCACCGCCGGCACCGGCCCACCACCTACCTACAGTCCACACCCCACAGCGGTCAGCTCACTGCCCCCCTCCGGGCAGGCATCCTGATCACAATTTCACATTGCCAGCACAAAATCCAGTGGCTGGTTGTTTCCCTGATAACCCTTCAGTCTAGGCTTTTTGTCTAATCACATGTTATTTTGATCTTTGGGTAATAAGATGGATTATCGGATCCCATTAAGATTAGTGTATTTGTTTGTGGGAGTTGATGATTTGATGTTGATTTCATAGGCGGAGGTTACTTTGCACGTTCGCTCACTGATGGATAGACTTTACTCCTCCTCCCACCCAAATGTTCTGCTGTCAGATTTCTATGCTTTTATTTATTATTTGTTTTGAAAAAGTTTTATTTAGTGTTGTCAGCAGACGCATGGTAGCTGGCAGACCTGCTCGTGTGGTTGCATGCCAATGCCCGTGTCATCATCACTGACCCCTTGTTGTTTCTCAGCAAATGAATGCACGTGTTTGTTGGGTTAGGATGACTTGCAGCTTTTTTTTTTCTTTTATGCACTTTTTCTCCCTTTTTGAGCATTGGAAGTCACTTGATACCCACTTCATTACCCACTTCATTACCCACTTCATTGGTTGAGGTGGGTCATTCATTCGGCAATCATCATCTGATTGCAGACATGGAAGAAGATGTACGGATGAATTGGATGGTAATAAGATTTGTTGAGTATGTTTTGAATTTTAAGTTTTAATGTATCTATTCTAATGTACCATGATGACTAATTTTTTTAATGTATTCAAGTAAATTTTTTTTTTATGAAGACCAATTTTTTCAATGTATTAAGAAAACAATTCTTGCTAGATCATTTAGCAGACAAACATAGCATGCACTTGTAGAACTCTCAAGTATACTACAGATATATTTACTAAGTGCCATGTATGAATATTCTTTTATATGAGAAATGGACACAACATGCTTAACATCGTAATATACATTACCAGATAAAACATCATAATATGCACCATTGTGTGAAAGAATAGGAAGCTTAGGGCCGTTCTAATTATTGTCATGTAATAACTTACTTTCTTTTGCAATTCTAATTATTGTAACTTTCTTTTGTAGAAAGAAAGTCTTCTCATATTGATTAGATGTATATACAAGTCGTGAATGGAAAAAATGTGTAACAACTTTCAATGTGATATTTTGTAGATTTTGTATATAGTCAAGGTCAGGACATTTTGGAAAGTGATGATAGGATCATATGTTTTTGTAAAAAATGTGCACTATTTAAAAATAATTGAGAAAGGATGTAGAAATATATTTGTACAAGAAAGGATTTGTGAAAGGCTACAAGTGTTGGTTTAAATATGGAAAGACCTTTCCTTATCATGCGAATGGCACTCTTATTAGTATGGATCTTATTATGGACATAGTGATAGATGTGACAGGTCTTGAGTTCAACCTGTTCACTAATGAAGAGCTGTATGGGGAACTCCAAGAGTTTTATGAGTTATTAAGAAAGTCAAAGGAGTCTATGTTGCTAGATTGTAAGAATTACACAAAGTTATCAACCGTATTTGGATTATTGACTTTGATAACCGACTACAGCATTATAGCTAACTGTTATAATCTTGTACCCTTGCCATTGACTTGCTATATTGTGACGTCCTCGGTGCCACAAACAAGTATCAACCCTTCACAAAGCCATCATTAACTAAATAAGCAAATAATACTGCAAAAAATTAAACTAATAAGCTAATAACTACAATAAAATTTACAAAAGTTTACTTTACTCAGGACCTGTGGTATGTAGCTATGTGACTCTAACTATGTGTACTAAAATGAATTGTGACTCCACAAATCTATACCTGTAAACAAAACCACAAAGAAATATACATGAATGACATTTATTGTCATGCAGTACGCATCTACCACAATCAAAAGACTTTAAACTACAAACTGGAGCTTTCAAAACCAGTTCCAAGAGATATAGCTACCACTCTTGGCAGCACCAAAACCACACTAAAGAAAAACACTAAAACCTCGCCAAAAACATAGCAATCGATCAATCAGAAAATCCATTTCTTAAAACATGCCTTTCAAAGTCATAATCTTCATTTCTTTGAAATCACGTGTATCTTTGTAATTACATGATGCATTTCCGAAAAACTAAACCACATCTAAAACCATTTCAAAACCTCAACACATGCACTCAGCATGAAACCTATCGAATCATCTTGACTACAAGCCACTTACCAGCCACAACCAGTCGTCAAGGACTCAAACCCCGGTCCTTATTACACTATCGTGGAAGATCACCTTGTGTAGTAGTCCATTTGCCTTGGGAACTCAGTCCTCGATACACACACACACACACACACACACA
>JAMKQA010008377.1:0-23799 GCA_024699735.1 Posidonia australis | reverse complement strand
TGCTAAAAGGATAACAAAAGCAAGGCATGGAAAAAATGCAAGCAGAAAAGCCAAAGCAAAGGAGAAACCAAAAACGAAGCCGGGATCTGGTTATCCCCAGCGGAGTCGCCAGTTCCTGTAACCATGCCGACAGGGGTGGCCACAAATGGGTGATATGTGCGCCAGAAGCGGCAAAGCCACGGCAAAAAGAAAAAAGGAAAAAAAATGCAATAATGCAGGAGTCGCCACCTAGTCTATTATGGAAGACGAGGAAAACCATAAAGACATGAAAAATCATGCAAACAAAATAAAAAGAGGCTACGTGAACCAGAAATGCAAGTAAGGATCCCTATTACGTACGAGGAAGGTGTTCAGCACCCTCGTACGCCCGACGAATCGGTCTTCTAATGATTTCTCTTTTGCAAATGAAATGTCGGCTTTTCAGCCTTTTGCTGTACGCCCATGGGCGATATGCCATGCCAAGCAAATGCGTGTGGTGTCTAGAGTAGGTGCATGATGTGTAGGGGTGTGTCCTAATGCTCAGAAATATCACTCGCGTGCCGGGCCAAGATTTGATGCAAGAATATTGCATAATAAGATCAGAGATCTAATATCTTGAGTGATTTATCATCCTTGCTTTCTACATGCCTAAATGCAAGCTAAAATGCAGGAAAACTGCTGAAAACAGAGGAGTGCATTCCTAATGCATCAAGGATGAGAATCAGATGAAAACTCAGAAGCAAATCGGGTCGAGAAAGCAAGCAAAACATATGGAAAACATGTGCGCTACTAAAAACAGGCCACTGCGCCAGACTGGTGCATCAGTCTGGAGCGCCACCTATGTGCGTCTAGGTGGGCCAGTGAAGTATGCAGAGGCAAAAATAGAAAGCCATGCAACACAAAGCATCAGAGGATGCACTCTGGAAAAGCATGTAGTAGAGATCACTCTGGTGAAGCTCGAAAAACAAGCCTTAAAAGATCTAAAAAGAAATGCAAATGCAATGCAATGACCTTGAGCTCAAGGGCCTGAAACCTCACACAAGATCCCATCTATTTGGACTAGATGCAGAAAGCAATGATTTAGCCAAGCCTCTGGATCATGGACTGATACACATGATTCTCACAAGGGAGTAAGGTGCAATCAGTCTACCAGATTCAGCCTGGAGCTGAGTAACGAAACAGAGAAAACAAATGGAAAATAGTCTGATTGAAAGCTGAAAACATGCAGGTGGAATCTTGGCAAACCAGAGAATCAATCAGAAAGAAACAAGCTTAAAACTCTGCGATAAAGCCATGCAAGTATGGTGCTGATGCAAGTGCACTGATCTCTGGCCAGTCTGGTGTGCCTGCGGAGTGCGCCAGACTGGTGCGCGAGTTAGGTGCGACTGAGATGTGCGCCCCAGGGATTCTAGATCAGACTTTGACCTGATCCAGAACCCACCCAACAAAGATACAAGGGGGATTTATGCAAGTGTAAATGGTCTATGCTATGATAAAAACTGGAAAACATGCTGCGAGTGCATAGGGTCAAGAATCATCATGAAAACAAAGCATTTGAAACCAAAGCAAGTTGGTGGGTTCATGCATGAAAACGTGTGAAATACTTAAGAACAAGCATGATCTGGACAAAACGAATCAAAACATGTGTAAATGATGATCAAATGCGCATGCTTCTACGTGCAAGGGCATACATGGTGCATGGTAAAACATTATATGCAAGGAAATAATAACTCATGCAGATTACATGCTAGAAATGCAAACATAGATTTGCATGGAGACTATTGCCATAGAAAGGTTTTAAGCATGCTTTATCAAGTTTTGAGATGATATTTAGAAAATAAAAAGGGAGGTAGAAAGCCTACCTCACGAAGTGTTCCTTCTTGCAATATCAGAGATAAGAAGATCCTTGTTGCTTTGGAAGGCTCTAGGACGCAAGAGGGTGCTCCAGGGAATGAAAATAAGCTGCTGGACTGATGGAGAGGCTCGTGTAGAGGTCGGGCTTTAGAGCAGGAAATGGCTGGATGCAAGGTGTCTACTCAGGATTCTCAACTCTCAGGATTTTCGTTTTCAAAGTGGTGCCTATGGGGGTCCTTTTATAGGGAACTCTCAGGGGTAACTTACGGGTATAAGGAGAGCCTCGCAGATGAAGAGCCTGGAAGATTCCATGGCATATTCACTGTTGGAGGTAACAACCAAGGAAGGTGGAAAGCCAGCAGTCGCAGCCTGCGCAGCGTTGTGCACCAGGGATGTGCGCTGGCTAAGTGCGCCACCTATGTGTGCTAGGGAAGTGCACTAGGTTGGTGTGCTAGCTAGGTGTGCTAGGTTGGTGTGCTAGTTTGGTGTGCTAGTTAGGTGCTCTCCCCTATTGATCTGGTTTTTAGATTGGGCTGCAGGCTTGCTACAGGTTTAGAGTTGGTTCAAGGATCAGCCATATCCAAAGCAACAATTGGAGTCTTATCAATGAATCACCGCAAAATCGGGGTGTCTACACATGGTCATACCACGAATAAGCCACCCTATAAGGAGCTTCTCCATCTCTAGTTCCAAGGAACCCTCACAACTATTTACTCAAAGGACATCACCAAAAGCGAAGCATATGCATATCTCTCTTTGGCCAACCATCATAAAGTACACCCTATTGACATCTTGAGAACCTGGACCACCCAAAAGATTCTCCCTTCCTAGTCGTGCCGATACCAAAAATAACTCGAACCTCAACCTCAGCCTTGTTTTCGACCACCTAGAGATATCATCATAACTCCTGGTCCTATCAACACAACCCTTCAACATTAACCCTTTCTTGAAAAACATAGTTAAATCTCATCTCAATATTAACTAGAAATCATTTTCAATATTAATAGAAGTTCATTAATGACTACTCTAAATATCCTCATCATAGTTCAAAATTCAATATAACATCAATGTATATATTAGCATATCAAAACCACAAAAATCTCAACATTCTGTTGATAGCCTCAAAATGCACGGGGCTAACACGCTTGATGCATAGAATACTCTATTTTTAGACAGAATGCCCACGATATAAAAATTCACAAAGACCATGTAAAATTCACCACAAGCATACTTGAAGCATAATTTCACCATTCAACTTCAAAATGCTAGCATGTTATTAAAAGAAAGAGGTTCAAGTCCTAAACCTAAGGTGAGTACCTTATGCTAGAGTAAAAGAACCCAACAAGCGCCAACCTAGTCCACAACTCTCCAGATCTCCTACATAGTCGCTCCGCACTCCTCAATCACTCATCACTAAGCCCAGCACCTCCTTAAGCACAAACCACAATCACACACATGCATAACGAACAACAAAGATCAACTCATCGAATCTCAATCGAACTCACATTAAAGTCTGGAAACCCAATAATAAACAGTGGCCACTGATGTAGCTCAAGTTCACCAACGTTCTACCCACAACCATGCACACCCCAAGCCTTCTCCTTAAAATCTAGCACAATATCAAGCGAACAAGGGACTGAAATTAAGCTTGTGGTATGAAATTCATAACGAAAAATCCATCCCACAACCCAAACGACTCACCTCAGTCCACTCACCAGTTGGGTCCACTAGAGATTGCAATACAAGGTGAGATGTTGCTGGAGGTGCAGGGGTTGTCATTGTTCCACCCTTGCAACATGCACAAGCTCCACAACCATTTCCTTTAGCTCTCTCTCTCTCTCTTTGGTGAGTATTGGGTCCAAGGATCAATTAATTCTAACTAATTAATTCTCTAATTAATCATCATGGTTTAATTGCTTATGAAAGCCACTAATTTCCATTGATTAGCTCCTTATTAAGCCACATACACAAGAAACTAACAACACACTTGATTTATTCAAACAATTCATTATTCGCTTACAATCTGAACTCGCACATACATCAAAAAAGTGCACTAAAGCCTACAAATCAATTCTGAAACTCTCACCTCACTCCAATATCAAAAAAACCCAAACAAAATCTAACAAACGTGCACCACTAGAAAAGTCTAGGATTTTACAAATATTGTTTTTTCAATATCCATCAAGCTTACCTAATTGTATGGATGTCCTAGTGGACCTTCTTTTGGGCTTGTTGGTGGTTTTGTAATAGACCTAGTTATGGGTCAGGTCTAGGTTGGGTTCACGTATAGCCAAATTTAGACTCACCATTTTCAAAAGTCTAAGCCCAAGTCTAAACCTATAGAGATTAAAATGAATGCTAATGAATCATTATACTTGAATCTAGCCCAAATAATCTAATCCCAAACACTATCTGTAGACACCTTGATTATGCAGTCACTTGACAGCAGACTCCTCTAGAAAGATGCTCCAGTTGCGATCACCTAAATCCTAGCTCAACCTAAACCCATAAGGCCGTTCAGGCCCACACAAACCCACTATGACTTAATTCAAGCAAAAACCAATAATTAAGAATCAAAAGCAAACAAAATTCATTTAAAACATTTAAAAACAAACTAATCAAATAAAAATCCTAATTAAACTAAAATTAAATAAAATCCACTTAAAAATCCAATTTAATCAAATGAAAATCCTAATTAAAACCAAAATCAAATAAAATCCAATTAAACCATTTAAAATCCAAATTAATCAGATAAAAACCCCAATTAAAACCAAAATCAAATAAAATCCATTTAAACCATTTAAAATCCAAAATTAATTAAGTGAAAACCCTAATTAAAATCAAAATCAAATAAAATCCATTTAAACCACTTTAATCCATTTAAATTCAAGAAAACCCTAAATTAAACTCAAAACCCTAAAAATCCTAATTTAAAATCACCTAATTAAACTCAAAACACTAATTAATTAAACCCAAAAACCCTAATTTAAAAGCAAGTAATTAAAACCCTAAAAACCCTAATTGAAAATCACTTAATTAAACTTAAAACCCAAATTTAAACTCAAAACTCTAATTAAAATCCCAAAACCCTAATTAAACTAAAAGCGCTAATTAAAATCTAAAACCCCTAAATTAAACTCAAAACTCTAATTAAAACACAAAAACCCTAATTAAACTAAAAACCTTAATTAAAACCCAAAAACCCTAATTAAAATCCAAAACCCTAAAATAATTAAAATCTTAAAAACCCTAAAATAATTAAAATCCTAATTTAAAACCAATTAATTAAACCTTAAATCACAAAATCAAAAGAATTTAATTACAATCACACAAAAAATCTAAGTTAAATAAAACCCTAAAATCCCTAAACACTAATCACAAAAACCCTAAAAAAATAATAATAATAAACCCAAAAACCCTAATTGAAAACCAATTAATTAAACCATAAATCACAAAATCAAAAATTTAATTAAAATCACAAAACCCAAATAAAAACCTAAAACAAATAACCCAAAAATCCCTTAAAACCTAAAAAAACAAAAGCCTAAAAAACCTTAAACACAAGCCCATTACGTAGGCCCACTTACGTAATGGGCGACCTCCGAATTTCTCAATATAAAACATAGAGAATAGCGAAAAATAATTCCGGCAACCTCCGAATTTTTCGGCGACATATCCGATGTCAAATCCCATCAGTAGTTGTCCCTCCCTGATCTCCCGTGATCTCCGGTCCTTCCTTCTCCAACATGCGCTTGATCCAACGGCGTCTAGGCCCTATTGAGGAGGATCGATGGCGGGAGAAAGCCCACTGCTGGTATAAAGCCTTCGCCGTCGACAGAAGCCCTGCTCTTTGAAGCCCTTCTCTTTGAGTCCTATCTTCTAACAATTCAACCCAAGAGAGAGAGCCCTAGAGTCCCCACTACATCCAAAGCCTCTTCCCAAACCTTTTGTAGCCCAAAGACTCCCCTGAACCACCACCAGAGTTGCAACCAGAGCGTTGCCGTTGACTAGTCTCGCCAGGAGGACAACCCAGCCTCTATCCAGGTAACCTTCTCCTCTCTTGACGTAGGCATTGTTTTCTTAGTTTTGTTGAGCATCTGAGCCTCTTCGATTGAGCTTCGTCGATGTTCACCCCACTATCTGTCGTCGCCTCTGCCTCTAGTAGGGGGTTCACCACCACCGACGAGGCCTCAGGCCTCCTAGGTCCTGGCAAGGCCCCATGGGCCTTTCCATCCTCTCTCTCCCCCCTTCCTCCTCCTCCTCCCTGAGTTCCTATCACTTAGGGGAGGGCCCTCAGGCCTCCAGTCCCTGAAAACGTCACAGTCGCTCCGTCGTCAACCTCCCTCCGCCGTGGAATCTCCTACGGCCCTCCGATCACACCAGCTCTAGACCACCACCTCCGAAAGACCCACCTCCTTGCTAGGGACTCCCTTAGCCTGTCATACCTCCTTCGCAGTCACCAAAGTGGGGCCCTCGCTGTTGCAACTCCTGCCGCCGACGCTAGAGGTGGGGGGAACACCTCAGACCTACCCGAACCTCGTTATCACCACTAGGAGCCTCCTCATGCCGCTTCGATGCTCCTTCGACCTAGGGCTGTAAATGGGTCGGGTTAGAGGTCTACCCTAACCCTAACCCATCCTTTCTTAACGGGTAACGGGTCGGGTTAATACCCGTCTTACAAAATTCTAGCCGCTACCCTACCCACTACCCATTAGAATAACGGGCGATGGGTAGGGTTAACGGGTGAAATGAGTGACTTTTTTATATTGTTAAAATCTAAATTTATATCATTTTATGAGTGATAGATAGGGTTAACGGGTGATAGGTATTGGGTAGGGTTAACGAGTGTTGGATATTGGGTAGGGTGATGGGTATTGGGTAGGGTTAACGGGTGATGGGTATTGAGTAGGGTTAACGGGTGATGGATATTAGGTAGGGTTAACAGGTGAATTTATTTTATTGTTAAAATCTAAACTTATATCATTTCACAATAATCATGTTAATAATTCATAATAGCATTATACTTTATAAGAATTGATATTATAGTAATCAACACATAAACCAAGAGATCAAAGATTTACTTATGTTTGATAAAATAAACAAAATGAGTCTAAATATTACATTGTTTAATTAAAAGATCAAATATTACAAATTGCAAACAAACATCCAAGAGACACTCAAAACTCCACAAGCGGAATAGAAGATCAAAATATAGAAACGAATGGCTTCATTTCTTCCTCCCAGCCTTTGTCTGTGAATAACACAAGGAAAGATCAACATATTATTCAAAAAAAATACATCTAGTCGTGAAAAAATTAACACTAGATGTAATAATTAATAAAGTGCAAAATAACGGTGAAATTGAGAATGTAGGAGACGATCCTACCCTCGTAAAACTAAGGATGTAGGAAAAAATAGGCCCAGCCTCGTTTTCAATGACTGAATTTATGGAATTTAAGGATTTTAAAGAAATTAAACAAAGGATGAAATTCTGTCCAAAGACCTATTTGTTGGTTACACTGATCTCTTTGCTTGCATTGCCAGCCAGAAGTAAGTTATTGTTCACCTGCAGCAAATATGCAAGGTCAATAAAATTGAATGCTAATGAAGTAATTTGTTTATTAAGTATAAACTCACATGCATATCTCAATTATAGAATAGCATTCAAGTCTCATATTTTAACCTACATGTTTGTACAATGAAAATAGTAGTAGAAGTTTGACGTCAACTCAAAATTCCAAGTATTTCTTCTGTACAACACCAAGATTTCAGTGAATGCTCGACCTACTTTCCCCCGGGTTAATGGGTTAACGGATACCCGTAGTATGCTACCCTAACCCTGACCCACTAAATTTATGGGTTAGCGGGTGATGGATTAACGGGTCAACGGGTATACAAAAGTTCTACCCTAACCCGTTCTTAACGGGTCGGGTTAACTTGGATTAACGGGTTATACCCGACCCACTTACAGCCCTACTCCTCCTCCTCCTCCTCCATCTAAACCCACAGCCTCCTCCCCGACTCATCATCTCTTTCTCTTCTTTGATCCATAGCCTTCTACTCCACCCTGACCCAGAGCCTCCTCCTCCTCCTCCTCCACCCCAACCACAATGCTTGTCTAGCTCGACGTGTGCTTCTCTAGTGGTCTCCTCTTGCACCTCCATGGTCCTCCTCCCCTTTGGCCTCCACCAGGTAGCAATATGTGATCGAATGTCTCCATCAATCTTGGGTATCAAAAGTTGGAGAACTTTTACTGATATATTATATAATGGTTGTGTAAAGTACGAGAATATGATTTTAATTTTACAAGACTTTAACTTTATATTCTATTCTAATTTTTGTTGTGATTTGATATATATTACTGTTGCAATAAGTATCATCATAAATTAATGCTACATTTTCTCATGTATTCTTATTTTTCTGTAAAATGTTTTTTTCTCTTGAACTTGTCTGTTATTGTCAATTGGTTGCGTCATCTATCTTTTCTTACTCACCATGGAATAAATTGGGTGTTAAAGCATAGGTTTGGCTAGTCTAGAGAGTGATAGTAGGCATTTCAATAATGTATTAAATTCTATTATAAATTGTAAAATGAGTTTCTTAATTAAGAAACCAAAGTCAATTCTCCAAAACTCCAAGTGTGGCAAATGGAAGTGATTCAAGGTATTGAGTTTATTTTGTGATTTAAATATTTTCCGTAGAACAGTAAATTGACTATAAAGAAGAAGGTAAATGAAGAAATTTAAAAAAAAACTTTTAGATATTGCTACAAGCATGTGTTTTAAAGTAATAAGTATTATTACTCAGAATGATGACAAAACAATTCTTTTCTTCACTATTACCGATAATGTGAAAGAAGAATGGATGAGGGTAATGCTTAGTGGTGACATTTGATTATTATTTTTTTGTTAACTGTAGAACTACTATTTTTTGACGATGTTATGTCATGAATAAATATGAATTTGTCTTTTTTATTTCAAGTGTTTGAAAAAAAGAACTTTTTTAAGGGAGATTATGTTGAAAGGAATTTTTTGTCTAAATATATATTTTGCAGTTCATTGCGACTCGAGTCTTATGTATCAAATAGTGTAAAGAAATTATCTGTTAATTTCACTCTAATTTTTGATTATATACCTAACATAGAAATAGAATAAAATTACTTCATTCGATTCTATTCTGTTTTCACTATAATTCTATTTTACAATTTATTCCATTCCAATGCTATCTGATTCTAATAATGTAACAAACACAACATTAGGTTATACTTGTTTGTGGATTGTTAGGTCAGGATTGTTTGTTCAACTAATAGTTGGACATAACTAACTAATGGACTATTGGTATGTGGACCACGGTTAAATTAAAAAATAGTTCGAAGAGAAGAAGAAAAAAGTTCAAGGATAGGGACCTTTCGGATTATTGGTGTGAGATCATGATCTTTTCTTTTTTTTGCCAAACCATATCCTTAATTTATTGGTGTATGATTTGGTGGTGGTCGGAAGTGGGAGATAAGGTTTAGATTTTCTTAAACACAAAGATCCTCCTATGCTTTTATCTATTCTATCTTTAGTTCACTTCTCATTTGATTAGTGGGATAAATGTTAATGATGGTGAAGTGGGCATTAGATGTAAGTGATGTTCTCAGTGTTTACATGATTCATTGTCCTCCCTCCTCGCAAGCCTCTCCTTTGCTCTCGACCTCGTCTTCACATACAACCTTACTCTATGCTCACTTGGGCGTAAGATGACGTAAGGTTAGGGCCTCCAGTTAGATGAGAGGTCGAGTGCATGATTTCATACCTGCAACATGGTAAAATTACACTTGCACAAGTCGATAGCGTAACGATATCTAACTTCGGCGGCATAGAAGCAAAAACTTCTGACGTTTTGGGATATCAATCACAATACCCTCAACCATCTCGTTTGTTTGCCGCCATGGTCCATGGATCCAAATTCCTCTCCGTTTGATGGGAGGATGAAGGGTAGTTTTGTCAGAACACATGATACGCATGCTAAATGGATGTCCGGTAGAAGGTCAGATGAAAGGGAAATGAGAGTCGCTATTTCGATGAATTTCCTCTTAATTTTTGTAGGTCGATGGGTCGTGTTGACTTTGTTTTCGCTGTTTTGCGGCGAGCGTTATGGTAGAACCGCCACTTCTGCGCATTTTTTAACATTTGTATGTTTCACTACAATTCCAAATCCCAGCGTAGATAAACTACGGTGTCTCCCTTGTGAAGCATCACATTTCTTGGTTTTTACCTTGTCTCCTGACATGACAAAATCGATAGATTCTACCTCTTCTACAATCACCTAACAATATATCTTCTTTCACCAGTAATGATGTAATGATTCAATCTCTAATAGAGATTTGTAGAGAGATAGAGAATTATTTTACTAAGTAATTTAATAAAGGTAGAAGATTCAATATCCTCATTAACTGGGATATCCTTATCCCAGTAAAAATACCTTTACCTGATCAATTAGAAATCCCTTTTGCTGAAGAAGATATTAAAGTAAATGTCTTTCAATTACCTGGAGACTTGTCAAGTCTCCAGGTCCTGACGGTTTCCCTTTGACTTTCTTTCATCATTTCTGGGATATGCTGAAATCAGATATTATGAGTATCTTCTAAGCCTTTCACTCCTCCAATGATCCAGCTTTTCTTTCTGCAATCAATCAAACTTTCATTACTCTTATCTCCAAGAAACATGGTGCCCTCTTGATCAAAGACTTTAGGCCTATTAGCCTAGTTAACAGTATTTATAAGATTAAATCTAAAACTTTGGCATCTAGGCTATTAGCCACATTCACCTGTGCTGAATGTGGCTATTGATCCATCACAAAGTGCCTTTTTGGCTGGGAGATCAATAAGAGACTGCTTTCTTGTGGCTCAAGAAACCTTCCACTTCATGGTTTCTTCCAATATTCCTAGCTTCATACTAAAGTTAGACTTTGAAAAGGCTTTTGATAATATTAACTGGACCTTTTTACTTGATGTCCTTTTTGGCATGGGTTTTGGAGATAAATGGGTTTCCTGGATCCGCATGTGTATATGCTCTGCTAAATTTTCTGTTTTAATTAATGGTTCTCCCAAAGGTTTCTTTGGGACTTCTAATGGTTTAAGACAAGGAGATCTATTGTCACAATTATTATTTATTATAGCCACAAATGTGCTTCATCGCATGTTCCAATCAGCTATGAGAAATAATTTAATATCAGGGATCAAGTTTCCTCATAGAGGACCAACTGTGGTTAATTTACAGTATGCTGATGATACCCTTTTATTCCTAACAGATAGCATTGAAAATATGGTCAATATTAAAAGAATATTATGCTGTTTTCAGACTTGTTCTGGTTTGAAAATCAACTTTCATAAATCCTCTCTTTCTGGCATAGGTGTATCTCAGGACTCCATTGCAACCTCATGCAATATTATGGGGTGTGGAAGGGCTGACCTTCCTCTTATGTACCTTGGCTTACCTTTGCATTATAAAAGGGCCACTGCTAGTATGTAGGCACCTGTGGTAGAAAAGATTTCTAAGAAACTAACATTATGAAAAGCTAGACATTTATCTTTAGGGGGCAGGCTGACCTTGTTAAATGCTGTTTTATCGGCCATCCCTACTTACTATATGTCAGTTTTATATATGCCTATCAAAATTGAGAAGGAAATTGACAAAATTAGAAGTAGATTCTTATGGAATTCTTTCTTCTCAAATCAGAAAGGATTACATTTAATTAGATAGACTAATATATGTAGATCGAAACAACAAAAAGGCTGGGGGATCATTAATTTGAGGAATTTTAATATGGCTTTGAAAGCCAAACTACTATGGCAGCTTTTTTTTAACAATCACTGTTCTATATGGAAAAATCTTTTAAAGGTCAGATATCTTTATAAGGTCGGGCCTGGGGCAATTCTAAATACTTCTATTAGTAATTACTCTCCTCTTTGGCGTAGCATCAAACAATGCTATATTTTCCTTAACTGCTTTACTGCTTCCAAAGTTTGCAATAGCAATAATACAATTTTTTGGGAACAAAAATGGTGGAATGGAAATACATTGAAATATGTGATGCTTGGATTATATAATATAGTCAGGTTCAAGAAGGCATCAATTAAAGCCACTATGGCTCTTTTTAGAGCCGATTTCAATAAATTGTTTGACATATCTAACATCTCCTCATGTGAGCTCACGTTATTGCAATCATAACTAGAATTTTTTGATAATCTCTTGCAACCCATGGTTCTTGATTCCAGAGAGGATATCTTGAGCTAGTTGTCATCTAAGGATAAAGAATATACTGTGAAAGTTGGCTACGATGTATTAAATGATGGTGGATTCCGCTTTACGTTTTACAGATGTATATGAAAAAGTAGCACCCCATTAAAAGTGAAGCTATTCTCTTAGTTAGTGCTCAAAAATAAAAATTTGACAAAAGAAAATCTTGCAAAAAGAGGTTGGAATGACCCTAAGCTATGTGTCTTTTGTTCTGTACATACTGAGAATAACAATCATATTTTCCTAAACTGCTCTTTTATAAGGCATGTTTGGAGATTTCTCTTGTCTTCAGACTTGTATCTAGGTTTTTTTTGTGTGGCAGACTTATTATATTCCTTACCTCCTCTTAAACTTGAATTAAGTTTGCATGAATGGGCGATTCTACTTCAAATCACTCTCTGGCTGATTTGGAAAGAAAGGAATAACAGGATTTTTCGTAACCTTAGTAGATCACATTTATTTATTATTCATGATATTATTTCGTTAATGCATTTCTGGGTGGACACTCTTGTTACAGGCTTCGAGAAGGAAGAACTTCTTCACTTTACTACAACCATGGCCTCACAGATGGTGGAACGAGTTCCTTCTCTTCCCTCTTCCTCTAGAAGCAATCTGGAGGCTGTGCTTCCAAGAATGGATTCTGAAAATATACAAACTACTGCTGAGGAATTTGAGGGCTAAAGCTGGAGTGCATCTTTTACATAATCTCTTTTCTTATTTCTGTCTCCAGTATTAGATTTTAACATTGATTCAGTGCTTATCGGAACTTTTGGTTCCAATTTTTGTATAATACTGATAATATAGACCTTATTAGGCTTGTACGGCCTTGGAAAAATATAGATAACCGTCTTCAAAAAAAAACAATCACCTAACAAAAAATTATTTTGGTCAAATATCAAGAATCAAGAATATTTATCAAATTAACACAGCCAACTCCATCTACTGGGAGGACATGCAAAAGAAGAAATCTTTTTCTGCTAAAGTTGAGAATATATAATCGAGTTTCTTTTGCCTAAGATTCGATATTGCCGTGAACAAAATAAAAACCAGACTCAAGTTTAGCACGAGGTTTGGTAAAAAAACATAGCAAAAAGTATCAGCGGGCAAAAAGAAAGTATGTTTTGAGGTCTTGATAATACCTTTCATAGAAAGGAAAGAATGTCGAGACAATCGAATAATTCGGGTTGAAGAACTACAACCTTTCATCACATCTACCTCTGCATCAACAGAAAAGAGTCGGAAGCATGTGATGCGCAAATAACACAACACCTTGCCAGCCAAATGCTTTTCTCCCAACAGAAGATTCCACTTATATGTTGCCATTAGTAGATGCCCCCACTTGCCGTACTTTGGGATTAAACGTAAACGTGATGATCACCTAATTGGGTGAAGAAACCTAGATTTAAATTGTTCATTAAAAATATCTTCTGGGGAATATTTCTCTTTGAGGTAAGGTTTTATGATAGTTGAGTTGCTTTCTAATGTGCTATGATGATGTAGTCCTATGGTATCTGGCCACCTCAGGGCTTGAACAAATGTCTTTTTTGAAGGATTCTGGAGGAGAAGGGTGATCTCTGACCATTTAAACTAGGATTGGTGGCTGCAGTGCTACTGGTACACTCATATAATTGAAGAATCTATTATCCATCTAGTGTTTCTATGGAAAAAATATCAGTTGCAGTTCGGAGGGTTACGGTTCAGATCCATTACAATAAATGTTAAAAAAAAAAAAACAGATTACATAAACAAAACTGTCTAATAAACAGTAAACTGAGAGTGGAATTGTCCTCGATCATTTCTTTTTGAAAATAATCCATCTGCTGTTTTTTCCTTTGGGACCCTCTTTCTCAGTGCCCCTGATTGATTGAGTGAGTCCTTTCAAAAGTCTCCGCCAAATTCAAAAGCCTTTTCAAAAAGGCTACTTCCGTATAATTCAACACATTTCAATACAGATCTAGTTGCAGGTCTATTTGTGAGGTGAAGTGCACGCAACATGTGGACCACATTGGCCCTTTGATGGAGGCATAAAATATGATCATTTCCCTCATACCAAGGCGGGTTACAAACAAGTGTGGGTGAGGAACAGCAGACCAGACCAACTTCGACCTCTTTTCCAAGGTCCACCAAGTCGATTGGGAAGTGCTCATCACATTCCACCCACAACCCCATTGGATTCTCCCTCCCCACCACCGCCCAGAAATGCCCATGTGGGTTTGTTGTGGATCTTGAGCTGAAGCTCCTGGTGGGCTGCCATTCTTGCTCTTTTTTTCAGAGGATGCAAGGAGCCGACCCTAATCCCTTACTCTCTCTTAAACAATCTGCAACTTGGTAGTTCACATAAAATGCTTCAAATCGCCAAACCAAGTGGTGTTTGAAAATGCCAAACGAAATGGGTGTACTTATGATGTGTGTGATTACTGTTGATATTCTTTTTGTAAATGGTAATTGATATATATTACACTCAAATATTTGATTATAAGAAACCACCATCAAGTGATGTAATATATATAATATCTGTAGAAGTCGAACTTTCGATTTCTCGTTCAACCACAAAAAAATTTCACCACTAGACCAAGTAACTACAGATAATTACTGTCGATACCTTGCCACTGCATTAATTACAGCTCTGTGATTCTTATTTTCTTTCCATCGAATGTATATTAGTTCTATTTTAGTGTTTGTTTGTTTCATTAGACAATATGCATGTTTGAATCTTTCCTAATCACTGTCCACTCAGTGTTCCGACACCATTCTGACAAACACTTTCATGGGCCATTGTTTCTTATCCATATTCCATGTGTTTGGAGTTCCACTAGTAGTCAGGATTGAGAGATGGCCTTCACCAAACTATGTTTTATGTCAGGCAATGGAACCCAGCTGACGAGCATCTAGCAGGCTCCTGTTTGGGGTTTGGGAACCTCCATGCTCGGTTGGGGGAACATGCAGACATTGGTCCCTACCCACTTGAGTTTTGGTTGATGAAATCATAAAGGTGCAGTCAGCTGAATGGTTTGAGACATGCCTCTTGGATAATGATCTATGTTCAAACTACCGAAATTGGACTTATGAAGCAGGTTACATCTGTATCTCAGAACAATCACTGACCTATTTTCTGATGGATTCTTTGGAATTTACCAGTACCAGACACAGTACTTCGTTTGGATTAATCACTACACACTTGTTGTTCAGATATATTAGTTGAATTTGAACCTGAAGTTTTTTACATTTTCTTTACTTCCGCATTCCATAATTTTCTCTATTGTTGCCTTCTTAAGTTCATTATAAAAGTCATCACATGTTTATTACGGGTGTTGGAACAACCGGAGGAGTACATAGATACTTCAACATCCCAAAGTAAGTACACCAATTGTTTAGGGTTCTGTTCTCTTAGTAGGCATCATGGGAAGTTCACTGGTTGTCTTTTTTTTCTGTTGCAAACAATAATATAATTGTATTAATTTTTTACTTGACTACGAATACTACTACCAAGCGACTAACCAAAATAACAAAGTATTAGATTACAAGTCTAAGAATATCAATCTCAGAGAAAAGAGATATCAAAAAGTTATAATGCTAATACTCTCAAAAGATTTTATTGAATTACATAATCCAAGAGTCAAATTTTACTAAGAAAAGAATGGCCAAGATGAGAAAATGCTATCAATTGCAAGAATCATTTGTGGGGTCCGAAGAATCATAGACTGTCTTCTAAATAGGATTGGAATCACTAAGAATATATAGAAGCAGGGTCCACAGAGATATCAATGGAGGTGGCTATAGCATGAGCAGCTCGGACAGCCTGAGTTTGGTCCCACTCCTGTTGCATTTGTTGAATGGTTTGAGAAATAACCATCAATCCTTCACCTGATAAAAGATTAATTTTCCAACAAGCCATTAAATGAATAACCTGAAATAGATGTGAAGATAAAGTCTTGCCTTGGCTTCTAAAAATTTTACAATTTCTCTTTAACCATAAACACTATATAATAGCTGGAACGAGCAAGTTTCACCCATACAAGTTTAAATTAAACTTAACTCTATTGAACAAGGAAAAAATGTCATAAATATGGATGTTGTTTATGCAGCTAATATCATTAAAGGAAAAAAAATCCTAAATCGCCAAAGAAACTAGACAATACAGAAAAATATGTACAGTGGTTTTTCGAATGTCCACATCATATACAAGAGAGTGGATCTGCTCACCCTCTCCTGGATAAATTGGCTCTACAAAGAATTTTATCATGGATAACAAGTCAAACAAAAATCTTAAATTTTAAAAGTACACAACTTTTTTCAAATGCATTTCTTGAATTGAGATTTAAGTTCACATCATTCAAGGAAACGTAACAATCATTGACGGAGAATGTATTATTGGCTGTGAGAGTCCATTAGATATTGTCTTCTACACTGTTTACTTTATATTGTCTTCTACACTGTTTACTTTTAGGGATTCCATGATATTTATAAACTGTTGCAACTGTGATGATATCTGATTGATATTAGAAGCACAAATATTGTTATTGTAAATATGTATAGATAATTTGAGATGAATTTCATAAACATTTTTTCCACAATACATTTTTTATTAACGGAGATAGGATATAAATCAAGTAAAACATACTTTAAAGCAATATTACTTGTCTATTTGTTTTCTCAAAAAATAATTTTTTTTCCCATTATGCGTTGTAAATAGAGAAAGAGTATTAACAATAGGAAAACAAAGTCCTTAATTCTTTCCATAGTAGTAAAATCTTGTTTGACGACACATTTAAAAGCGCACCAGTATAGTTGTATGAGAAATATCTACTTTTAACTAAAGCCATTTGAGGCTGTCATATTTAGTTGTAGACATTTTAGCTTAATATAGTGAATGAGAAACTATTAAACTTAATTATTAACTATTGTGGTGAATAAATGAATCATGAATGCATAGAAATATTAAGTATTACTTATGGATGTAATTTGATTTAACTTTAACAGATCAAATTTAATTTATACATATGTTCGTATAGTATTATAATAATTGATATGAATGTTGAATATGTGGTTTAATGAGTTTGAATTGCCAAATTTAGATTTAAAATCAAGCAAAAATCTTACTAAGGTTGGGTCAACCCGAACCCCTCTTGATCCGTGCAACAAAACAGGTCGTGTTAGGCTAACGTGGACACCCATGGTAGATCAGATTCAGGTTCCAGTTTAAAATCTGTTTACCTAGACTTGACCCAACCCATTTGATGACAGCCTAAGAACATGTTTATGGTGCAGTTTTGGTTTTTATTGATTGTCCCAGGCACCAGTATACCACCCTGTAGGAAAGTATGACGCCTACAGGCTGCCGGAGTTACAACTTCCAAGAGTAAGGAGTTACAAGTAGCAACAACTTCCAAGAGAGAGAAGGCATTTTCCAGTGCAATCATACATCAAGTAAATTGCACCGTTAAAATTTGACAGTGCTATCATGCAGAAAGGCCATGCCGACGGACAAAAGGGAGAGCAAAGGAAAGTGTACCATAATTAAAATATTCACTTGAACAATAAAATGAATTTGTCCTTTCAAGAAAAGAAATGAAACATTTTCTTTGAAATGTCAACCTTCACACAAGTCACACAACAGCACTAAGTTAATTAGTAACTTCAGCAGTTTGGCATCAAGTGACATGTTATCCACGATATTCCTGCATTCCTAAATTGCAGATGTGGATATTGAACAAAAATTATCACAAAAAAACTGTGATGCTATTTCAAGTCTGCAACCTCTTCAACAGCTTCACTATTGTATTTTTTATCATCAGCACCTGAGCTCTTAGTTGTCAGAATTCTGCCAGATATAGGGTCAACTGGACGAGTGTCGCAAGCACCTCCTTTCCGTGCCATGGCAGTCATTGGTAGTGGTGGTAAAAGCCCTGCCCTGAAGAGAACATGCTTAGCAGGCTCTGAAGGCTGGGCGTCAACCAATAACCAGTATCTGAGTTCAAAAGAAGAAAGATGCAACTAAGAAATCAAAAGTCCAATAGAAGCCTGGGTGGTAGCAGACCACATCACTGCTGTAATACCATTTAATAGCAAGAACTTTTGTCTTAAAAGACAATTAAGAACATGATACTACAATTTGCATTGCCATCCTAATGGTAGTTGCCGAGTCACACAAGCTATTAACTGGATTGATGCATGACCTAATTTAGAACTAATTTTTTAAACATAGCCTTCAATTTGTAAAATAAGATAAAGTCAGTAGATATATGTAAGAGAGAAGGAGAGTCAGCCTGCAATAACTTTAATACCATACAAGTGAAAGGCCTCAAGAAGGGAGATGCATAGCTTTGATATTCATATTAGTGAAAACCTTAGATTGGGAAGACATCTCAATTATTGAAAACTAACAAAAAGAAGTTGAAACTAGAGATGGTTACTAAGCAAAATTAATGAAAATTGAAAAGGAAAACTTTTGATAACGGATTCTTTCACTGAACTGTCAGTCAAAGGTAGAGAGCGAGCATCCTGTAACACCCGCAACGTATTAGTTCTCCTCTAAAGTGGGTGGCTTTTACACAAACAAAGCTTCAAATCGAGGAAAACACTTGCTTCCAATATGCATTCTAGGGGTAGCTTTGGTGGTCATGCCTAGATAGCCGAGTATTTATGATAAGTTGGAAGGAATTGAGATTTTACAGGAGTTACAGTAGTATTGAGAAATGCTGTCCACATATATTTGCATCAGGACAAACCTCCTTGAACTGTCCATATCTATTTTTATGCTAAAAGTGAGGTGAGATGTCAACAACATGCACTGATAACATCTAAAGGAACTGCAAACCACAAAATACAAACTACCTCTTGTTGACAGGTAATAGGCAGGTTACTACCACAGTGACGAGAGAAACAATAGCCACAAAATAGCAACAGACCGACATTACATTAACTTCTAAGAAAATTCTGCCTAATTCAGAGCTCAAACCAGGGGAACTCTTTGACAGTAAGGACCAATAAGAACCCAACATTGGAGCCCTACAAGCTACATCCTCTGCCCTTGGATATTTGTTCTCGAACACGTCCTCATTTCTGGTAAGCCAGATACACCATAATACCAAATGCAGTTTGGTTCCTGCTTTTCTTGATTGTGATGGCCCAGTTCCACCAAGAAGTGTGCTTTCCTTGGCTGACATTGGACCGGTCAGCTACAGTAACAGCCTTTAACACTGAATTGGTACTTCCAGAATAAGTGAGAAGTATCTTCTTGCTGCGTACTGCAGAAGGTGCAAACAGCATGGATCCCATTTTCTCCTGCACACCTTTGTCACAAGCTTTTCTCTAACATTCTGCCACACAAAGATAACCTTTAGTGCTTTTTTTTGGGGAACAAGGATAACCTTTAATTGAGAGGCGGCTTTCCAAACAATGTTATCAAATTTCACCGTCTGACTTTCTTATGCAGACAATCCTTCTGATGAGTTTTGCAGTAGCCTCTTTGACAGTGAACATGTCTGCACAACCCATCCAAATGATCTCATCCTCGGCATTTCGGTTGATGTTTCTCTAGGCTATCAGCTGCAAGAGTCCTACAAAAACTTTGATCTCCTTGTCACTAAGTTTCCTTCTAGACATTGATGTCCATACACTTTTAGCTATTTTGAAAAAGACGGAAAAAAATTCATCTGAGTTTCCGTTGCCCACCCTTCTGTCTCCCCAAAAATAGGAACTTGAATCGTCTCCTACTTCGGTCTCACATTTTCAAAACATTGCCTACTGACTTCTCTTATTCCTTCCCAAAAAGGTGAGATCAAGAGTCATGAGACTATTCCACAGCCCTTGCTAACTTTGCATTTTCCCTTCTTTCAACTCGAATCTATATTTACAGTTGACTATTTTCTCCATCTTATTTCTATATCTTTAAGTTTATCCATTCTCTACACTCATTTATGCAGCAAGACTCCATTCATGGGTCTAAGAATGAGAATCCGAAGGCTTCCATCCTCCTATCTCCTGCAGATATCACTCCATTTGTCTGAATAGATACCAACCTCCTACAGTTTCTTTTAGAAGCAAGGGAACCTACTCCTGGCTGACTTGATTTCCTTCACAACTCCCTTGGTAGCTTTGCAGTTTGACAGGAAAAACAACAGAAAATTTGATAGGATTGCAGTAGGAGCACAATCCTTTACTGGTGTACTTTCCTTTCGACTGTCAAGTCTCTTGTTGATTCTATTGACTAGTTGCTGCTAGTCTTCTTTCTTAAGCCTACTACCATGAAGGGGAAGGCCAAGTTTATATCCTTAAACAGAACTCCCCGTTCTTGCAATTTTTTAAAGCTCCTTACTTGGGCATGCCGATCCCTGTTAGTGAGCTTTTCATTCAAAATTACTGAGTCCTGAAATGAACTCAAAGCATTTCACAATAAATATCTGCTCTCTGAGTTTTTACTCTCTTCATCATATAGACCTATAAAGCAAGGTGTAGTCAGCATATTGTAAAATTTGGTGTAGCTTCGACTCCCTTCACAGCACTGAAACTTGTAAACCAACCAGCATTTTGCCCATTGCATGCCATCAAGTTCAAACATTCGTGACTAGAACTAATTAAAGGGAAAACTAGGGTTTCCTTGCCAAAGATATCTGCCAGTCTGAAAAAGATCTTCAAGAATACTGTTGACCAGAACTAAATTTGACACTGCCACGCATCTCTGCCCTTCCCATTTTCTTGTAATTTTGTTTGCCTCCTGCGCTTTCCACAGGAAATTCCACTCACATTGTCGTAAGCAATCTGCAAGTCTATCTTGGCCACCATCTCTTTTCTTTTACTCTATGATGAGAGGAAATCATTCCGCTACAAACCCATCCAAAAGCTACCTCCCCTTGATATAAGGTGCTTGATTTTCTTTCAAATCCTCAATCACCATCGTCAATCTGATAGCAAGAATCTTTTATACAGTCTTGTACATGTCATTAAGAATACATAATGGCCAAAAATCTCCAAGTGCTAGCAAAGCTTTGGTAGTTGAAAAATACACAACCTGTTCACAGCCTTGGAAGTCCCAATCCACACTTGCCCTCCCAAAGTACCGTCAGGATAGAACAAACATTTTTTTTGAGTGGTTTTCCCCTTTCTATGGTTGGTAGAAGACATGGAAAAATATCCCAGGTGCTGTTTCCCCTCGAGTGCTTTGACAACAGCTTCATTAAGTAATGAACACAGCCATTTTTCAGCCTTGCAATTAGCTCCTTCATTCCATGCATTTTCCATCCGCTCACACATACATTTTCTCACATGCTACATACTCGGAAATGCTTGGCAAACACAAGACTAATCCCTTTCTGGATTCTAATCTCCCTAGCCCCATCCATTGTCTTGGATATGTAGTTAATCCTCCACCTTTGGCTGGCCAGTGGCCATCTTGGGAAATAACATAGTGTTGTTATCGCCCTCATTTAAGCAGCCCTCCCTCGACTTCAACCTCCAATATATCTCTTCCTTCTTCATAATTTACATGAATTGGAGCTTGAGTTCCTTTAGACACTTTGTGTCTTTGTAATTGATGCTGATCTCTCTTCTTCCTTCCTCTCGAGCTCCTCTACTATAAATAGGATATTTCTCATCTCTTCCCTTTTCTTCACTCTAAAATTTTTCCTTTCAGATGCTTCAATTTCTTGGCTAATCTACTGGCCAAGCATCCTGAGCTGATTATATAGTTGTTGCTCCCCAACAACCTTCCACTACCTTTCTGAACTTCCTCAAAGTTGAACCTCCCATAAACTTATTGACTTTTGTCTCCAACAAAATTGTAGCGTAATCTGTCAAAAGGGACACTAGGAAATAAGCTTATCCAATCCCCATCTACTCACATTTTGTCAAGCCTTAAGAGAATGTTACATTCTCCCTTATGTTGTTCCAAGTAAGTTTGCCAGCACATTTATTAAATATGGTAGTTGAAGCTCTGTCCTTCTACCTTCCGCTTCAATCTTTCTTTATTCTCACCAATATAGAAGTGTTTCACACCATGGTGTTGTCCACTTAGGTAACGTTTAGAAACGTATTCTTATAATAATTTATTGCGTTAAGTGTTTATTGTTTAATAAGTATTTCCAAACGAGTCAACTTATATGTGGTTTCAGTGTTAATGAGTCTGATAAGTACGTATATTGCAAAAGTGTCAATAATGAATACACAATTCTATGCTTGTATGTGGATGATATACTATTATTTATATCTAACTTGAGTATTGTCAATGAGACAAAATCATTATTATGTAGCAAATTTGAAATGAAGGATAAGGATATTGTTGATGTGATTTTATGGCTTAAAATCACAAAGTCAGTTTATGGTATAGCTCTTTCTCAGTCTCAATATGTTGAGCAAACGTTAGAGAGATTCAACTATACTACATGTAGACCTGTAAAAATCCCATATGATTCTTCGAAACCTCTATACGAGAATGAAAGTGAAATTCCTATATCTCAATTAAGATACTCAGAGATTATTAGTTTGATGTATCTTGTAAATTGTATAAGACCAGATATTTCATTTGTGGTGTGCAAGTTAAGTAGATACACAAGTTGTCTAAATAGAACCCATTAGGAGGCCTTGGATAGAGTGCTTAGGTACTTAAAGGGGAAAATTTCTCTTGTGCTACATTATTGAAAACATCTTTCTGTTTTGAAATGTTACAGTGATGCTAGTGGGGTAGCCAAGAACTTTAGAAGTAATGAGATTTCAAAGTATGTATATATCTTGGGTGGCGACTCTGTCACTTGGAGGTCTAATAAACAGACCATTCTGTCTTGATCTACATTTGAAGCAGAGTTATGTGCTTTGGATAAAACTAAGATGGAAGTTGAATGGCTAAAGGGACTTATGTCTAGTTTATCAATAATAAAGAAGCCTCTTATTGCAATCTCAATATATTGTGATAGTATGACAACGATTGTTAAAATCAATAGTTCCAAGTATAATCAAAAGTAAAGGAGAGTCATTCAAGTTAAACTAAAGTTTGAAAGGGAACTTGTGTCTAATGGTGTTATAGCTGTGAACTTTACTAATATCAAAGAAAACACGACTGATTTTCTAACTGAGGGTCTAACGTTAACCTTAGTTCAGAATTCAAGGTTGGGGATGGGACTGAAACCCATTAGGGATTCACAGGCAGCAGCAATCCAATATAATTTAGTGGAGATTCCACAAAATAGGTTTAATGTGGTAGTAACAAATTATTTTGTAAATATGTGTGACATTTCAAATATATATTTATAATTGTGTATATGAGTGTTTGTCTCCTATAAATCTAGAGATGTCATGACTGCAAGTTAATAAGAGAATAGTCTTTGAATGGGATCAAGACTTATGACAGGATGCTAGCAGTACATTCTCAGAGATGTCCAAGTAACTAATTGCCATTATGAAGTCGCAATAGAGGAATTGGGTTATTCCTTAAAGTCAATCATGAATCGAGATATGGATGTATGGCCATTAATGCATTTGTAGACACTCCAATTTTGAGGTTATTTGGTAGCAAGCTCCTCCGGATGATGCTCTGGTCGCAACCACCAAAACCCTAGCCCACACAAGTCCAGTCAGGCCCACACTAGCCCACTTGACCCAATTAAACTTGAAATCCAACAAATAAAACCCTAAGACCCACTTAATCTAATTAAAATCCACCTAAAATCCAATAAAACCCTAATTAAACAAA
>JAMKQA010008376.1:0-22188 GCA_024699735.1 Posidonia australis | reverse complement strand
CCCCCCCACCATTAAAGTTCTATTTATCTTACTCTAGGATTTTTTGAAATTCTTTTAACCTTGTGTTTCAATTATTACTGATATTATGTCATTGTTCAAATTTTGGGTGGAAAATCTTGCATCAGGTTTTGAAAAGGAGGAATGTTTGAACTGTGTCTCTGCAATGGCTGCTCTACCTCTCCAGCCTCTCCTTCCTACAGTTCCTTCTTCCTCAGGACTCTCCTCTATTTCTGAACCTTCGGGTGAGGTATCCCATGATGCTATGCTGGAGTAATGCCGACCTTCTGTTGGGTCATTAGCTATATAATTCTTCTTTTGAGGTAGAACTTCTAAAGATCCCTACTTGGGACTATTTTGGAAAATATTGTAATAATTAATATTTTGGATGTTGTATCCCATGGCTTTTATGCCTGCTATAATCTATCTCAATCGTTAACAAAAAATCATCTTTTTCCTGAAAACAAAAATCACCTTTCTTCCATTTCTCAACCTCACCCAACTCACACTCCCAACCCACACATCGGTGATTGGGGATCACTGGGTTCTTACACATCATCGAAAGAGCACGGCGACGGAGACCATGACGACAGGAGAGCACGGCGACGAAGAGCACGACGACGGGAGAGCATGGTGATGGGAGACCTCGCAACGGGAGAGCATGACGACGGCGAGCATGGTGATGGAAGACCTCGCGATGACAGAGCACAGCGAGAGACCTAGCAACGAGAAAGCACGGTGAGGTGTTTTGCAAACTCATTTCTATCGTTAAAAAATTGCATCTTTAATATTATCAGTAAGTGCATTTCTTTTAAAAGAAAAATGATTTTTGGGTATCAATTAGGTTTAGATCTCGATTGAATGACTATTCTGTTTTTGTAAGAGGGATCTAGATTTGGGTTTATGTTTTGATAACAGATTTTGGGTTTATGTTACTAAATCTAAAATAAGGAAATATGAATTATATTTTTATGGAGATTTGGGTTTTATGTTATTGAATTGGGAATTTGTCTCTATTATGTTATGATTTATTGATTCCAAATTTAGTAAATATCAAAAAAAATTAATGGTGGTTTTGAGTTTTCTCTTTTGTTGAATTGAAAAGTGATTATTTATTGTTACTAAAGATCGAAATATTGTAATCTTTTAGATTCAATAAATATTGAAAAGAAAAGAAAAAAAAGAAAGGTGCCTATTTATGCAGACAAAACAAATAGTTGAATTTTTTTTATCCTTTAGTTAATTCTTCAACCAAGATGACATGTCATAAATTAAAACATAGATGACAATAGAGTTGTTGACGCAGGTAACAATACTTTTGCAGATTAGATTGTATTCATGTATTAAAATAATTTTTTTTATACTTGTATTTAATACTTTATATCTACGTTTGTTGTTAAAACATTTTAGTTCTTAACTTTAATAAATTTTTAAATACATTATATCATAATGTATTTACTTCTTTCCTTTTAACTAGCGTGGTATGTTTCACTTTTGGTGACATTTGTTTAGTAGAAAATTCTTTCAATAAATACTGAACTTTATGCATTTTACAATACAATTTCTTTGAAATTGCATTGCTATATTCCATTGCTAAATATCATTATTTAAGTTCTATCCAAGATATATCCTACTGCAATTTAATTTACATAATGAACTTTCATTCAAATTAATGAGATGTTGTTGGGCAAATTGATATTTAAATAAATTATTTTGTAAATATTGAAATTGATAAATAATACACTATTTTTAAATTATTTAAAGGAAAGACATAATTACAATTATACGCCATACTAGACAATTAATGCAACATTGTTGATATATTGATTTATAATTTTAGTAATTTGAAAAAACGTTCTACACATGAATCATCAAATGTCTCTAAAACAAATGAAATTTAAATCAAAGTTATTTACATTACAAGGGAAAAAGAAATATGTTAATAGTAACTGATTTGAATTCCTAGAAACAATCATATACCATGATCTTCACCTCCAACATTGTGAGGAAAAATACTACAAAAAATTCAACAACTTGAATTATAAATAGAATGAAATAAAAAAATATTTAGTAAAAACCTCAATACTCTATTCACAATATAATCTATTGGCATAATACACTGTTCAACACTTTTCATCCAGAAAATTCCTTCATAACTAACAATCAATCACACATCTAATTTCATTATACTTATTGAAAAATTTCTAGCAACTACTCGTTATGTTTTCGTACAAGATATATACAAAGTTGTAATTACTGAAAAAATAAGTACAATCTATTGTTAAACATTTCCTTTAAAAATAGGTCAATAATTATTGAAAAAATCTATAAAACAACACTTTATTTAATTAACTTGAAAAAAATGCAAGTCACAATCAAACACACGCAAATACATAATACCATAACTTTCATCTATGAATGGCACTAACATCAACTAATTAATCTTTAATATGTAAACATATAGTATATTATACATCCTCATGAAAATAAAATAAACATTTACATACATTAAAAAAATCACACAAATTAGAAAAGATCATATTAAATAATTCAAGCATTCAATCTTTAACAAAAATAAGATAATTGAAACAAGATGGAGATCAAAATGAATTGTACCATCAAAAGAAAACTTACCTTTAGAACGACTTACTCTTTTCTATCTTGATATAAAAACAACATGAAAAATGATCAAGAATACAAACATGACATGTTCCTTTCTTAAGAAATGTCCACCCCACAAGGAATAGATATGAGAAGATGAAAAACACAAACTTGTTTTGCAAAACAGAAACGGTGTATACCAAAAAACGAAAAAAAAAATCTAGTAGTTTTTCTTGTCTAATTGATTTTAGTATTTTATTACATTATTGTTTAATTAAAGAGAGAAAATTACTAATCACTCCCACATTTATAAATATCCCTAAGATTCTCTCTTCCAACTAATGGTAACAAAATCAAATTTTAAATCAAAACCATCAACTAGGAGACAAAAATATGCTAATTAATAAAAGATTACACAAAAAATATCAGAAAATACTTATTATGTACAACCGTAAGATGCAAATAAATGACCAAGATTTAAGACCTACTTATAATATGTAGGGTCAGACCTTACATAAAAGAACGACTTCTCTTGCCTAATATATATATAAGAACGACACTGTTGCATGATACCTCATTTTAATAAAATGGAATAACATAATCTAAAAACCATTAGATCTAAATCTAATGTTCTAAATCAATATCGCTCGTCTATCAAAAGTTGTTTTGTTTAATATATGACAATTTTGGTGTTTTCCACCAATAGATATTTTAACAAATTTATTTGGTAAAATAGTTCGACAAGTATGACATTGTGATGGGCTATCCTCCTTTTTGGCAACTAATTAACTTGAAAATCTCATATTTCATGGGATTGATTTATTATTAAATTTAGAGTCTAAAGAGACTATACATGAGTGCAAAGCCAACATAGCCGTACATCAATTGTAAATCGTTTGATTTTTTATGAATGGTTGATTTGATTCTTTTCTCTCTTTTTTAGTTTTTTTCCTACACATTATAATCGTAGAATAACAATTTAAAAATGGTTGACTCTACATACACAACTTATTAGCTATGTACTAATGTATAACTCTATTTTGATGTTTAATTTAATTTTAGTAACAATCTTATTAGATTGGATAGAGAGAGAGAGAATATTTGTGTATGGCAATGGTGATTAGATTAACATATAACAACTTTTGTTTTTTTTTGTTTTAAAAAGAATATTACAGCGATTATGCCACTTTTGAGGGATTTCTTAATTTGGAAATCCATTTGAAAGGTAACAAAATCAATCAACATAATTTTCCTTTACTGTTCTTGGTTTAATATATTTCCTTTTTACATGAATTTTTAAATGTTTTAGTGTATATTATTGCATAACAAGTTTGGTAAAGTGTTACCATTGTTTTTTTTTTGAATTACGAACATTTGTCTCTCTTAACAGTTACTATTTGTAAATAGTTTAATATTACTATTATAAATAATTTTAGTATTACAATTTGTATCTCTAAAAATAAAAATTACAATTTCAAAGGAAACGATAAGTATTTTTGTGATTTTGAGAAAGCCAAATGGCCTTCACTAGTTTGGGTTGGGTCCAATTTCTTCAACTACCTTAAAACTTGTACATTTTTAGGTGATTAACAGATTAAAACACTACAAGAAAACAGGGCTTTAGCCATGGCCAAAATCTGTAGCTAATACAAAAAAAGTCATGGCTAATTGTATTTAGCCACGACTTTTGAACGTGGCCAAGTCCTTGGCTAAAAGTTTCATATTTAAATTTTTGCCACAGCTCTAGTTGCCAGTGGCTAATTTAGCCATGGTACAATTCCATGGCTAATCTGTGGCTAAATAATTCTTTTTTGCATAAAGATTTGTGACCATATCGTGGCTAATTTAGCCACGGTATCTTACCGTGGCTCATCTGCGGCTAACTTAGGCACCATATATTACCGTGGCTAATCCATGGCTTACTTAGGCACCATATGTTATCGTGGCTAATTTTACCTTTAGCTATATCCTGTTTATTCCGTGGCTAAACCCGTGGCTAAATTTTTTGAACATTTTCAACATTTAGGCTAATTTTTTTCCCACCTGTATTAAAATATATAAATTCATCATCATCATTGACAAACTTCAAATTCATCATCATTAACATATATAAATTCCAAAATCTAACATATAATATTCTCATATTAAGGTATCAGTTACATGACTATGTCCAAATAGGAAATATAATACTAACTTAAATGGTCTCAAAATGTGAATATGTAATTCAAACATTGTCATGTGCATGTCTTGTAGAATTTGGCTCCACATCATGATTATCATTCTCGTTAACACTTGTAGAAGCCTACAAAAAACAATATAAGTCATAAAACAATATTAGAATTGCTTAAAAAACATAAGATATTTCATTAAAGCACATAATTCCGTTGTTTCAATTAAAAAAAGAATTAAGTTTGGAGACACACAAAAAGACATTCATCAACGTCATTAAGTTCTAATTTGTTAAGTTCGGTCAAATTCTATTGCAAGGATTTATTAAGGTCTAATTTGTATATGATTTAAAAATATGAGTCAATAGAACAAAATATAAGAATAACAAGAAAAAGTAAAGAAACTAGATATACTTACAATATTTGATGTTCGAGGTGACGGAGGCTTCCAACCCATGGACAAAGCATAATTCTCAAAACAGCCTTTGAGAATATCAGGCATTGCTTCCCTCAACATGTCTTTGAATTGAGTTAATTGAAGCTCAGTGGGAGATGAGAGTTGATTAACTGATTGTAATGATTGTATTGATTGCAATATCCTTGTGGAAGATTCATGAGGACTAAATTCAATCACTTGTCCTTTCTTTACTCCTCCAGTAACTTGAATCCAAGCATCTAAGTTGTCTTGTGGTAAATTTTGCGTTGATCCTTTTTCACCTTCTATTGAAGAAGATGATGAGTTGATACCCATAATGGAGTTGTAGTTGTCCAAAATCATGTAATTAGATTCATTAATAAAAAAATATATATTAATAAATAAAACTACCATTTTAATAAAATAAATAACTTACATGAATGTCTTTTGCTCTAACATGGACCCACTCTGTCACGTTCCAAATTTTCCACAATAATTTAAACAAATTAAATTACGGGAAAACTAAAGCTAAATAGTAAAATATCTAACCACCAGGAACCTGTGTGTGCGACTAGCAGACTCCATACTATATGCACTACGCTAAATCAATTGCATGTCTGCACCTGTGAACAAAACCACAAGGAAAACATATGAGTGACCAAAGTCACCCAATACACACCCCACAAAAACCGTAAAAAAAAAAATCATAATAAATTTTCTTTTTAAATTCCTTTCGCAAACTCTTTTCTCAAAACCTTAGAAAC
Organism: Posidonia australis; assembly: GCA_024699735.1. Classification (NCBI taxonomy): domain Eukaryota; kingdom Viridiplantae; phylum Streptophyta; class Magnoliopsida; order Alismatales; family Posidoniaceae; genus Posidonia; species Posidonia australis. The sequence goes on along the minus strand of JAMKQA010008376.1, from coordinate 16,243 downwards.
CAGGTCCACACTGGCCAAAACCACAAACCAGGGTTAGTAGAGCCCAAAACCACAAGTAAAGGCCCTCAATGACCAAAACTAAACACAGTGAGTCGGGAAGTCCAACGCTAGGCAACCAAACTCTGGCTACACGCAGTCCACCGAGGAACGACCTCAGTCTAGTCGCCCAGGCTAAACCAATCGCATGTCTGCACCTGCGAACAAAATAGTCCACCGAGGGTCAGTCCGGTCTATTGGGTCAAAATTTAAATTTTAAAATTAAAATTTGTTATTAATAAAAATATATTTTTAATACAGTAAAAAAAATAAAAAAAACATAAAAAATAAAAAAATACAAAATATGTTTTACATCATTACATAGTAACATTCTTAAGGAACTTTACAAATACTTTTTTTTATTTTGGACTCACGGGGCCAGTCCTTCTTTTTTTTAAATTTCTGGGTTGACCCGGTCCGGTTCGACCCGACTTAATCGTCATTTGCGGGCCAAAATGGACCTATTCTACGGGAGCCTAACACGTAGGCTCAACACGGCTCACCGTGGGCTTGGCCTGGCCCAACCCAGTGCTGAGCTAGATGGGTCGAGGCTGTGGTGGGCCTAGGCTAGGCCAGATGGCCTGGGACCGGCTTGACTCGATTTCTAAGTCTAATCACCCTCTTCCTCCTTCGAGGCCCTCTCTCTTCCTCTACGACCTTCTTTCTTCTAAAACCATCTCTTTTCTGTATTGTTTTGCCTTTTCATCTTCTTTTCCTCTCTTTTTTTGTGTATATATTTTTTTTACAAAGAATATTGATATTTTTTATTGTCTTCTTTTCCTACAAAAAAATTTATTCTACCAAGAATATTTTGTTAATGCTAATTTAGAAATGATTATCTATGTTAAAGCTAATTTAGAAAAGATTATTATGTTAAAACTTTTATGTGTATGTGTATGTGTATATTGTAGTGTGTATGGAAAAAAATTATTTTAATTTTTTTTCCCAAATTAAAAGGATATTTTTGTTAATATGTAGTTATTAATCTTCCAAATTTTATATTTCCATTTCGACAATATGTATCAAATATTAAAAAGGAATTGTTTTTCAATTCCATTACATACCAAACACAAGAATGAAATAAATCTATTTCATTCTATTCTAAATTCCATTCCAGAGTTTATTTCATTTCTATCTATTTTCATTTCAACGTATAAAGAAAATTGAGAGTGAGTCCACTTTCCAGTTCCCGCACGTGTAGTCGTATTGCGGGTCAACAAAAGCGGTGAAGGTCTGAACCCCAACATGGCAACAAATGCCTCAGATCACGAGCCCCACAAAGGTTAACAGGAACTTGGAGGACAGGTCTAACGTTGCTGGTAAATTCCCAATGTGGCGTTCACCATCATTTCAAGTACACTGCTCCCGCCTGCAACCATCTACCACTAAGAGCATGAAACTAGAAACAAAGACAAACTTGTAATCATGTAGGCTACTTTCTCGGCGATGCTGTGAAAAATCCATTTACTTTTGAAGGTATGGGAACACAAATTACAGGATGAGAATGATAATATAAGCAAGAAGCACCAGATACTCTTTAGATACTAAACGAATGTTTCAAGAATTCAGGCAATGATGCTTACGGAGTTGAGAATGTTAAATATGTCTACTTGTCGATCATATCTTGCTATATCTAGAAATCGCCAAAAGAATAGGTGTAATAATGCATAAAAGATTATAAAAGTGACTCAAAATCTGTTTTTTTTTTTTTTTAAATCGGTAGTTTATTGATCTGGAGAGTATTTTTCCCTAATCTTTCCCTAGATTCGAACATGGAGAGGAGGCACGTACCGCACTCTCATGGCTAACTATGTTGGAGCAGTTGGTTACTCAAAATCTGCATTTCAACCTGTTTCCTGATGGATTTCTCATTTTCTTTCTTCAAAAATTCTGGAATATGCTAAGAGATGACACAATGCACATTTTTCAACACAGTTTCTCTTCTACTGAGTCTGATATCCTTTCTCCTTTAAATCAGACATTTATAGTACTTATTCCAAAGCGGATTGGTACCAATTCAATATCTGATTTCAGGCCTATTAGCTTGGTAAATAGTATATATAAAATATTTACCAAAACCTTAGCCTCTAGGATATCCCCCATACTTAATAATACCTTAGATAGCTCCCAATGTGCCTTTCTCCTTGGTCGTTCTATTGGAGACTGTTTTCTGGTTGTCCAGGAAATCCTTCACTTTATGTACTCCTCTAAGGTGCCAGGTTTCATTTTAAAATTAGATTTTGAGAAAGCTTTTGATAAGGTAAATTGGGATTTCCTCCTACAATCTCTTCAAGGTTTAGGATTTAGGGGGAAGTAGATTTCATAGATCAAGATGTGTATTACTTCTGCCAAATTTTCTATTCTTCTGAACGGAACATCTCATGGCTACTTTGGATCATCCAATGGACTGAAGCAGGAGGACCCGCTATCCCCTCTACTCTTTATAGTAATTACCCATATTCTGAACCGTATGCTTCAGTTGGCTTCCAATCATAATCTCATTAAAGGGATTCGGTTCCCTCATGGGGGCTCTCACGTTCTCAACATCCAATATGCGGATGACACTATTCTTTTCCTAGCTGAGGGTGTGGAAAATATTGTGAACATTAAACGCATCCTTTGTTGCTTTCAATCTTGTTCTGGCCTCAAAATTAACTTCTCCAAATCTTTTATTACTGGTATTAAGGTTGGACAGGAAACAATAGATACTGCATGTAAACTTTTAGGTTGCAAATCTGCAACCTTGCCCATCACTTACTTAGGCCTTCCACTTCATTATAGGAGGGCCTCACGTAGGGAATGGACTCCTGTACTGGAGAAATTAGCTTCTAAGCTATCCCATTGGAAAGCTCACTTTTTATCCCTTGGTGGCAGATTGACACTGATTAATTCTGTTTTATCTGCTATTCCTATTTATTATATGTCTGTCTTGCATATGCCCAAACAGACTCAGAAGGACATTGATAGGCTTAGGTTCAACTTCCTCTGGAAGTCTGACCCTACTGCTGATAATGGCAAACACTTAGTTAACTGGGGTGCTCTCTGCAAGCCTAAAAAGCAAAACGGTTGGAGGATCCTAAATCTCCGGAATTTCAATCTTGCACTTAAATCTAAATTAGTCTGGCAATTACTCTCCTAGGACTGTCATGCTATGTGGAAAGGGCTAGTGAAGGCCAGGTATATGAAGCTATTAGGGCCTGGGGCTTTTCTAAATACTACTTCTAACCACTACTCCCCATTATGGCTTTACCTGAAAAATAACTTTCATGTTGTTAATTGTTTTAGTTCCTTCCACTTGTGCAATGGGAAAGATGTTCTTTTCTGGGAACAGAAATAGAGGAATAGGGTAAAATTAAAATATTTGCTCCCTCAACTATTCTCTATTTGCAGATGGAAGAAAGCCTCTGTTTACAGAATTTATAACATGTTTGATTCTGATTTTAATAAGCTGTTGGATACTTCCAAAACACTATACTGTGATTACAATGTTTTGCAATCCCAATTAGATTTGATGGCACAAATTATGCAATCTATCAATTTAGAGGAGGAAAGGGATGTTATATTCTGGACTCCTTCTTCTTCTTCCAAGTTCTCAGTCAAATTATGTTATAACATTCTGAACGATGATGGCCTCAAATTTAATCTGTTTGAGCAAATGTGGAGAACTTGGGCCCCCCTCAAGGTTAAGTTATTTTCCTAGCTTGTTATTCACAATAAAAACCTCTCTAAGGAAAATTTGTTAAAGAGATGGTGGATTGGTTCATCTACATGTATTTTTTGTAACCTAAATACTGAGACTAATACTCATCTGTTTATGTTTTGCGATTTTGTCTCACAGATTTGACAGTTTTTTTTTTATGTTCCCAATTATATCCTAGATACTATAATTTGGGCTACTTATATCTGCATAAACCGGTCCTTAAATTTCATTTAAATAACTGCAGCTGGTTTGTTTTGATTCAAGTTATTCTCTGGGTAACCTGAAAAGAAAGAAACAGTAGAATTTTTCGTAAAAATTTCAAGCCTTCCCATGTTATTATCTCTGATATAATTGGACTAATGGGACACTGGTTAGATTCTCTTCTACCAGGTTTTGAAAAGGAGGATTTGAGGAGTACACTAGCTTCTATGAAGGCTGCTTGGGCAGAGAACCTCAGCTTCTTCAAATGCTCCTCCCACCTCTAATGAGTCCATTATTCCTCCTGCTGCTGCTGCTGAAGTTATGAGCAATAGCTTAACTTAGTTTTTAAACATTGAAACTTTATTGTCAGTTTTGCTGGTTGTCTGTAATATTAGTAAGAACATTGCTTAAGTAATTTTGTGATACTTTGGATCCTTGATTTCCTTGAATTTTCGTCCTTGGGATTAAAATCTAATACTACATACCATTACCCAAAAAAAAAAAAAAACTTGCTATCTTATTTGATCTACTTTTCACGTTTTAGCAATGATAATAGTCGATGCAAGATGGTGTATGCAAAAAGACATCACTAGGCACAGAGTACTATGATGACCAACATCGATCAACGCTCATGCAATAAAGAACATAGGTCGGCAAAGGACGCGTACAGGAAAGCTAACATAGCCTTCTAACTTCCATCTCTCTGTGACATGGTCACACACTTCGTGTGCTCATCGCTACGCATGTGCATTCCATGAATACAGCCCCAAAACAAGGAATTCCCATCCGCATCTTTTTCACGAATCCCACATATTTCTTCCACCTATGGCAATCCTAAAGGAGAGAGCTACCTAAATCCGTTTCTTCTTTTTCTTTACTTTATTGCCATCCCAATCGACCCTAAACACTCAAAATTAATCCACTTATTAAAAGCTGGAGACAGACCACCTCTAAATCAACGACTTTTTCCACCCAATTAAAAAGCATCACTACAGTACCCTACTAATCAATCTCCAGTAGACAACAACAACACAAAAACTAAAGACTCCATTTAGAAGATGGCAACAGACTCGTAAGTAACAGCTGTGTTCCGTAGAGGTGGGCAATCGATACGAACATCTAATATTCTTGAAATGGTATTAGTAATACACTAATAATATTATTAACATTAGAGGTGCACAATTCCACGTTCCCCACCCCCCACGCTCCAACTTTAACACGTAGCTGATATTGACCAAAGACCAAAAGAGTCGATCCCAAAGCAAATCTCCAAAAAAAAAAAAGATGAAAAAGAAGAATACTGAATTCCCTACATGACGTCACTCCCTTTGACTCCTCCAGTGCCTTCTACCTCCTCATAAATAAACGAAACCATCCACTGGCAGAAATCAAAAACAGTCGAAGTCGAAGTTGAAATCAAAATCGGAAAATCCGAAGAAGATGGGGAGGAAGGAGGAGCTGCACGTGAACGTACCGAGCTTCTTTCGGTGCCCAATCTCTCTGGACGTGATGAAGTCCCCCGTCAGCCTCTGCACCGGCGTCACCTACGACCGATCGTCCATCCAACGGTGGCTGGCGGCCGGCAACAACACGTGCCCGGCCACCATGCAGGTCCTCCCCACAACCGACCTCGTCCCCAACCACACCCTCCACCGTCTCATCCAGATCTGGTCCCATCCCCCCACCACCACATCCCAAATCCACAACCCCCATGACCTCCTCCTCCACCTCTCCTCCTCAACCGATCCCCTCCCTTCCCTCCGGACGCTCGCGTCCTTAGCGAAAGACCAAGACGGAGTGGACCAGCTGTTGAAGATTGATGGATGCGTTGCGGCTCTCAATGGCGTGATTGTTGGAGCCGGGAGGAGGAACAACTTGGAAGCCATGGATTTGGCCGTTGGAGTTCTGGTTCTTGTTCTGGACAAGAGCAAGGATGATAACAACAAAATCATCAAACCGCTAGCTTCTTCTCCCCACACGATATCTTCTGTTCTTGCTCTGATCAAGAGCGAGAAGACAAGTTCCGAGTCGAGAACGAATGCCGTCAACTTTCTGAGAAAGATCTCCTCCGTCGACACCGAAACTAAGCTCGTCATAGCGGGAACGGACGGGATCCTCCAAGAACTCGCCAAATTGCTGGTGGATCGCGACCAGAGCACGGAGGTACTAGACTCTTGCCTCTCCTGCCTGACATGCCTTTCCTCCCCCAGACGAGTCCGATCCCAAATCGTCCGTCTCGGAATCGTCACCTCCCTCGGGAAGCTGCTGTTTCACCGATCGATCCCGTCGGCGACGGCGGAGAAAGCGCTGAAGCTGCTGGAGACAGCGTCGACGTGCACGGAGGGGAGGGCGGCCATCTGCGAGGAGGCCGGTGTGGTGGTGACAGCGGTGGTGGGGAGGATGATGAAGGTGTCGCCCGCGGCGACGGAGCACGCGGTGGTGGTGCTGTGGAGCGTGTGCCATCTGTTCCGGGACCGGAGGGCGCAGGAGGCGGTGGCGGTGGCGGGAAGCAACGGGTTGACGAAGATTCTGCTGCTCATGCAGAGCAACTGCTCGCTCGCGGCGAGGCAGATGGCGGGGGATTTGTTGAGGATTTTCAGAGTTAATTCCAAGAGCTGCCTTGCTTCGTACGACACCAAGGCCACGCACATTATGCCATTCTGAGGATGACCTCCTCCTCCGTCTGCTCTTGTTCATCACCAGCTTCAAGCATCAACGTGACTTTTAGATTTTTTTTTTTAGGTTTTGATTTTAATTTTTCTTTGAAGAAGTTGAATCGTTGAATGGTGTAAATTGTACGAAAGTTTTGATCTCGGACATTTGGAATTAGAAGAAAGAAATATACACACAAATTTGAGTTCATGCTGGTTGTCTGGTTCTGTTTTTATTCGGATGGTCGTTTAATCTGGATTTTATGTGGATTGGGGAATGGGAGATCAGTAATTGTTTCAAATGATGATAAGTTCTGAGCATTAATTCATGAGAGTAATCGAATAAAGCATAACTCATTCGTGATTATCACTATAGTTGGGATTTGCAGTCTCAAACTTAAAATGTGTAGAACTTTGACAATAATAATAATAATAATAATAATAATGAGTGTGATGTTAGAAGTTGTCAATTTTTCTTACCAAACATCTCATACATGGACAGCTACACTGGTTCCACAAAGCAAATTTCATAGCTCAAACCTCTGTAGCTCAAATATCATCATTGTTTTTCCTTCTTTTTTTTTGAAAAAGAGCTTATATTATTATTATTATTATTATTATTATTAAATGAAACATCTAAATATCTGACGTGTTATTTTCTCAAAATCTTTACATCGACTGCTTGTAAACATTTCTTAGTACGATGTTGATTGTTGTAGAACGCATGTTTTCATTTACAGTGTAATTCCACAGTAAAATAGATCACAAGCTCACCAAATCTGAATAACTGGACAAGAATTTAAATCGTAATGAAAGAGGTGTAGAACACTTGTTTTTTAAGTCTTGAAAAACGAAAAGTGTCTCGAGAGAGTCTTAAAAATGAAGGAGGTGTTTGGTTTGAAAGCATGTTAAGGTACTTTAATAGGAAGAAGAGGTGTTACGATTGAACTCAGCTACTTTATAAAGGGGAAGAAAGGAAAATGATCGTAATTGGTAGACAAAGGAAGCACTTCAACTCACCCCAAATTGGTATTTCACGCCAAACTAAAACCTAGATATGACATAAGCATATATTCCATGGTTATCTCATAAAGTAAAATCAGGACACCTTTCTAGAAAGACTTATTAGTGAGCAAGAGCATTCACTCATTCTCGAGGGATATGATATGACCTGTACCGATCCGGTCTTTCTCATGTTTGAGAGAGAAAAAGAAACGGATCACTGTAGTCAACATCTACCAGACAACAACAAATGCAGGAAACGTTCAAGAAAAACAACAAATGGAGGAAACGGCCCAAACTATTCAATTCCAATCAATCCACGCCTCAGAAAAGTAAAAGAGAGATGGAAACTGACGAAATTTTGGAAGTAGACAGGATTGGCCGCAATTGCTGAAATGGATCGTATTCAACTCGGACAAAAATCAGTCAAATGTAAAAATGTCAAAGAAGTGACCCATGTTGTTTCCATGTCGTTGACCCAAATGAACTTACACAAACGGGACAACTCGAGGATAACGTTAAAGTTACGTTCATCAATTAAGGGTATCTTTGGCAAAAAGCCAGATAATTGTCGATTGGTATCAATCAGCGATAATCCAAAAAACACACGCTTCATAGGATTTGTTCGGAAACGGAAGTGGATTATTGACTTTTTTCGTATCAATAGGCTCATGTCAAAAAAAAATTTAAAAACTAAGGCTTATTCACTTTTAGACTTTTTCATCTTTCTGTTAAATAAACAATATTTTCTAACTATGCCGTTACTTTTTAAATAATTCATCGTCAATAATTTCACGAACAAACAGATGCTTAATTTTTTTCCTCCCTTCTTTTTAAATTTTAAATAATTTTTTTATCTATGTATGTTAAGGAAAAAAAGAATCATATATTATATAATAATAAAGAGAATACAATCTTCTATATATAGAAGAACACATACTTAACCTATAGTACATTATATAAATGGATAACACAAAAATCTATATAAAGATTCATCTACTCTAATACTTCCCTTCAAACTAGAACATTTAACATGCACAACTTACCATTGACTATTACACATGTAATTACAATAAAGAATTAAATAATTTAGAAGAAATAAAGATTACAATGACAACAGTAGCAATAGTAATAATAGCAACAATAATAGTAGTAGCAGACAATAATAGTAGGCAAACAAGCAACAATAGTAGGCAAGAGTCGTAGTAGAGGACTTGACCATAAAGTAATACGTATCACACACAAGAATAACAATCCGCAGGTAATCATCTAAAACATGACATTAACTAATCCAATACAAAGGAATTGGTAGCCCTCAAGTAACAATATTAAAATTTCATTTTCTTCCTCCTCTTGTGTGAAGCCCAAAGGAAGTGGTAGTAGGTAGAAACAGTAGTAGTAGATAATTAAACAGACAATAGTTAACCTCTAATGACATAAATGGGGTGCCAATATCATGGGGAAGGAGGAGGAAGAAATCACGATGGTATTTGGACCTCTCAATCGACGATTGCTACAGTGTTTTCAACGACAACTATAGTGTTTTCGATGACTTACTGCAATAGTAGTGTTGGGGTGGTCAACAACTAGGATTATGATTTCTAACCTATGTTCTTAATACCATATTAGGAAAAAAGAGAATCATATATTACATAATAATAAAGAAAATACAATTTCTTATTTATAGAAAAACACATACTTAACTTATAAGAAATCTCATAAATAGATAACATAAAAATCCATATAAACATTATATTAGTGACTTAGTACCATTCATCTTCAAATAATCTATGGATCATTGGATTGCCAAAGGAATCCTATAAGTAAAAAACAAGCAAGGGATTGTAGTCCATGGCAAGTCAAGTTGACCCTTGTAGTTTGAACAGAGTGGGAAAATTTCGTCCACTTAAAAACATTTATTGAACTTTGAATAAAGAAGGTTAGAGGCTAGAATATATTGCATCAACATCCATCTTAGAATTACTTTAAGTTCTGACAATAGTAAAATTGGATCGTTTTGCTTTCTCTGCTATAAAAAGGTGAGGTATTCAAAGTCATAAAGCATCCTTGAAGTAGTAAACCAAGATACTGTGTAACAAATGACAATGTATTGTGATAACAAAGATGTAGCATATATTACCAATAAAAAAGGCCAATGGTGAACACTCCATGATAAATCTTTTCATGAAAAATACATTTTAGTATATTATTAGGCATTATAAGATTAAAACTAATGCCTCACCCACACACAAATATATATAAAAGAGATAAAAAGAGTAAAAGATAATTAGATCAAAATCACAATCAATCTTGGAAAGATGAGGGTTATACTAGGAAGTGAATTATACTAATTATCTTAAATTTATCCTAATCTAGTAACTATATATTCTAACAAATAACAATTTTTAGTGGGAGAGAATGAAAGAGATTGTCTCATTGATCAATAGAGTAACATATATATATAGGACTGGATATAAATGGATATTCAATTACCCTATTACATGTAAACACACGTGACACTATACAATAAGTCTAATACTCCCCCTCAAACTGAAACATATATAACTATCATATCTAGCTTTCATGCTCTAACTTGGTACAAAAAGAATCATAAGGCCCAACACCAACTCCCTTTGTGAAAATATCTGCAAACTGATTAGAAGACTACATGTAGGAAATAGAAATAATCTCCTTCATCACTATGTCTTGAACATAATAATAATAATCCACCTCTATATCTTTGGTGTGCTCATCAAAGATTAGATTGTTAGCAATGTAAATAGTAGTCTAATTGTCACAATACATGAATATGGACACATCAACAGAGAAGTCAAGCTCTATCAAGAGTGAACGAAGCCACATCATCTCGTAAGTAGTCTATGTCATGATCGATACTTGGATTCAGCACCGAATCTAGAGATAGTATTTTGTTTCTTACTACACCATGTGACAAAGTTACCCCAACATAAGAGTAATAACCGAAAGTAGACTTCCAATCCCCTCTATTCCCTGCATAGCCAGAGTCTGAGGGTCCGTTTATAGAGCTTTCGAACAACTTTTGAACATATAGTTTCTCTCCAAAAGTTATAATGATCCAACAATTCTACCAAACACTACCAACTTCTTAGAACAATATAGCTTTTGGAACAGTAATCCCTTTATATTTTCAGAAGTTGGGTTATGACAGTTTCTTGCCAGAAGCTAACTTCTACACTTAAGTTCAAAAGCTGAAGCTCTATCAAACGGACCTTGAGTATGCCTCAATGCGTAAGTGACCATTCTTCCTATAAACCAATCCCTTACTAAAAGCCTTCTTAATGTAAGATAGCACTCATAAAATTCCTTGTCAATGTATTGTCCTCGGCTCATGCATAAACTAATTGAATACACCAACAATGTATGCAATATTTGGATATGTGACAGTCAAGTAAATCTACTTTCTAATGAGGCACCTGTATCTAACAATATCTTCCAAAAGTAGTGACAAATTATTCTAGAAGTTAGACTCTGATCAAACGGAGTGGTCTCTGGTTTGCATCCCAGAAGACCTATCTCCTACGAGAGGTCCAGTGCATATTTCTTTGAGACAGTGCCACCCTGTCTCTAGTGTAAACAAACTCAATGCCCAAGAAATATTTAGGTCAGCCCATGTCCTTCGTGACAAAGTGTGCATGTAAGTAGTCCTTTGTCTTCGAAATGCTCGCAATATCATTGCCAATCAACAGAATGTCATCCACATATACAACAAGTATTACACAGTCGTTATCTGTCTATCTATAAAAAACTGAGTGATTAACAACATAGTGTCGAAAGCCACTAGCAACAATAATACTATTAAATTTCTCAAACCAAGCATGTGAACTCTACTTGAGGCCGTAGATTGCTTTCCTGAGTAGACAAACCTGAAACTCCCCCCGAGCAATATACCTAAGAGGTCGCTTCATAAACACTTGCTCTGTAAGATCACCGTACAGGAAAGAATTCTTCACATTCAACTCACTAAGTTCCTAGGATTGATTTATAGCAATGGAGACTGGGGTGAATCTAGGTGGGGGCTAGTGGGGGCTTTGCCCTTACTGGACTTAGGAAAAAAATACATTATACTAAGTATAATATTTTGCAAATAACCCCTATATAAAATCTCATTACTCTCTTTTTGTCACGCCCCAAATTTTCCACAATAATTTAAACAATTTAAATTACGGGAAAACTAAAGTTAAACAGTAAAATATCTGACTACCAGAAACCTGTGTGTGCAGCTAGCAGACTCCAGATTATATGCACTACGCTAAACCAATCGCATGTCTGCACCTACGAACAAAACCACAAGGAAAATGCATGAGTGACCAAAGTCACCCAGTACGCACCCCACAAAAACCACGGAAAACAAAATCATAATAAATTTCCCTTTTTAAATTCATTTCGCAAACTCTTTTCTCAAAACCTCAGAAATCAAGCCCACACTGGCCAAAACCACAAACCAAGGCTCTACTAGCCCAAAACCACAAACAACGGCCCTCAATGGCCAAAACTGTACACAGTGAGTCGTGAAGTCCGGCGCCAGGCAACCAAACTCTAGCCACATGCAGTCCATCGAGGAGCGACCCCAGCATTCTGCACTACCACGGTGAAGCCACCCTGTGTAGGAGCGATCACCGTACTGCGATTCCCCTCTCTCAGGATAACCCTCAAAAGCCAACCCTTCCCTGGGAAGGCTGTCCTGTCTCTAAGGACGCTACCAGTTACGGGGCACATGTCCCACCCGCACTGGCCACCACAGGGTATGCCTCCTCACAGCGTCCTCCACACACGGTGCTCAGGAGGGAGTATCATACCTCCACACCCGACAACACCCGAGCCTCAATGCTCACAGCGACAGCAGGAGTATCATACCTCCCCATCATGCCACAAGACACCTCAACCCGCGGACCACAATCGTAGCCTCGAGACGACAGTCAAGGAGTCTCATACCTCCAGGACCCGACGCCCCTCAGCCTCAGGTATCTCGGCCCCTAACCTCAACAGGGGACATCGCACCCGACCACCCAAGAATATTGTCACATTCCCTGGTCCCGACGACACGGTCCCACGCTGTCTCGGCCCGCACATAGAAAACCAGGAAAATCATTTTCCAAACCAAGCCAACCATTCCTTTGAAAACCATTTTTTTCCAAATCATTTTCATATCCTTTGAAAACTCTTCCAAAACTCTTCCAAGGGACTACCACTAATGGCCCACAATCCCATTTCATAGGGATAAAACACGACATCCAGAAAGCCATCGAAAACACATTTGAAAAACTCACTTGGGCCCAAAATCGACATGCCGAAAATCAGATTCGGTATGCCAAAATCCCCTAGTTCGGTATGTCGATTCTAGATCGATCGACCGAATTGGGGGTCAACGGTCAACACTCAAGTCAAATTCGGTACACCGTCCAAAAACGGAAGACCGAATTTCGACCAGAGGACCTAAACTGATAGAAAAACGATATGCCGAGTGGAAATCGGTATACCGAAATCTCCTGATTCGGTATGCCGTTTCCATTCGGTATGCCGAATTCTACGAAACAAGAAAACGGCTCAAACCCTATCGTCGGAAATCGTCCCAAATGAGACCTCCAATCGGACCTTCTAAACAAACACCAAAAATCTTGCATAAAACATATGGTGTAGACCCTTGAGTCTACTCCAAAACCCAACAAACAAAACTAAAATTCATTCACCATGCATCAAGATACAAAATCACAACGACAGAAGGGTCAAAATGACCCAAAACGCAACCACCGGTATAAATGCCCATAAATGCTCCATAAATCCTCAATAAATCACAATAAATTCTAGGAAAGGAAATTTACCTAGATTTCATGCAATCTTAACATTTTCTACCAATTCCATACTCTCTCTTGCAAGGAGTGGAGATGCGTACTTGAGAAATGCTTCCGGCGATCCTCGACCGACTCCGGCGCAACCATGGCCACGAGGCACTCCACGCGAGCTCCGCGCACCACCACGAGCAACCACAGCCCTCCTCTTCGCTCCCTCAACCTCTTCCTCTCTCTCTGTCGGCACGCACGTGAAGGGAATACAAGGGAAACAGAGGAGGTGACGGGACAAGTGGAAAGGAAGAAGGGGAAGGAGAAGGAAGGAGAAGGAGAAATAAGGAGGAAAGGAAAGAAGGTGAAGGAGGAGGAGTAGCGTCGCCGAAGAGGAGAGGGAAGGAAGAAGAAGGATGGAGAAGACGGCAACGGGTGGCGAGGAGAGGTGCAGTGCGGTGCGGCTTATAAAGCCTACGCCTGCAGTAGCTGAGAACGTGCCCACCTGCGCGTCTCAACCACCGGCACACCGCACAGCAGCCAACCGCCAGCCACCACCAATGAGGCCAACTGCAAGCCTCAACCACCACACACGTGGGCCCCACGAGGACCCCACACCAGGCCTCACAAGCATAGTGTCACAATGCACAGTGCCAAATCAAGCACAGGGACACGCAAATAGAAGCTAGTCCACGAGGCCCAAGCCCAAAAGCACAAAACCACACAACGGGCCTCGAAACAGTAACACCCGTCCAGGAAATAAAATTCACAAAATGTAAATAATTACAAAATGAATTTTACAGGTGTTACACTTTTCTAATTCCTCTCAGCCTCTCCCATGTAGAACCTTCAACTCTCTTCCCCTTCTCTCTTGACCCTTGGCCAACGACAACGTCCTAATCCCTAAAATCAACAGACGACAACTCTCTTCCTCTTCCTATTCCTCTTCTCGATTCCTCCTCCATAAACAGATCTCCTCAATTCCTTAGTCCTCACTGTCTCCAACCATCCAAGAACTCCATCAACTCCACCCAGAATCAAATCACGGGCGACGGCGATGGGTGACTCCTCCAGTCCTCCTCCACAATCTTCCAAGTTCCAATAGTCCTCCTTGGCTCCTCTGGTCTTCGACGAACCTCCAAAAGTGATCCCCCTCCCCCAACGAGCCCCCTCCCCCTTTGGGCTTCGGTATCTCTTGGATTGCATGCCCTCCACAGGGATTCCACACAAGCAATCCCCCTCCCTCGCAGGTGATCTCCACCACTGCTCACAATTTTTCAATTTTTTGATGCAATGGATGTATGAATTGTTCTCTATTACTTAATTTTAGCTATATTATATATACTATTTTTTGATGCAATGGATATATGATCTCATATAAATTTAACTTTCTTGATCTACATTCCTTCCCTACAGGTTTTAAATAATCTCTCTTCTCTAGATTACTAGATACCTTGGTTTTAAAATTGTTCTCCTTCTTTGTTCATTTATTTTACCATCTAGATAGAATTTAAGTTTCTATGGACTATGGCTTTATTTTTCATCTATTTTATAAAGGTAGTTTTATATTGTTATTGTCAATTTAAATTTTTCGTGTGCTTATGGTGCTCTAATCATTGAAATTCGTTGATGATACAGGATTTCAATTCTATGCAACTCATAACTTCTGACAACATTATATGTCTTTGAATTTTGAAGGATTTAAATCCATTCTTGACTCCTTATTTTTACAAGAACAAGTTTAAGGTAACATAACAATTTTTCTAGACCACTTTATTTTTGTTTCTGAGTTATATCACGTATTACGTATTCTTACTTGATTGCCAATGACTTAAAAGTTGGCATATTTAAAGTTGATTATATGTTCTTTTTGGAAATAGCCTTTTTTTTAAGATACGTTAGTGGTTTTTAAAGTTGGCATATTTTTGGATTATAATTGTGGTGTCAAATTTTTTTAACATCTAATTTGATAATTTATTTTCTATAGCCCCCATAGTGAAAAATTCCTAGCTTTGCCACTGAATAGAGAGAATAACCCATATGAATTTCAGTTGTGCTACTAGTGAAAAGGTCTCTGCATAGTCAATTCTATACTTTTATGTGAATCGACATGCTGCTTGACAAGCCTAGTACGTGTTCATCATGCCATCAGGCCAGTACTTGACAATAAACACCCATCGACAAGTGACAATGTTAGTCCATGTAAGTCTAGGAACCAAATCCCATGTGTCGTCTCACATCAATGCCTGCATCTTCTTATCCATAGTTGCCTCCCAATGAGATAGCAAAAAAGCCTCTTGGTAGTTCCTAGGAAGTGACTTAAAAGAAATGAACAATGCAAAGGCATGGAAGGCAAGATGAAGTTTATCATAGGTAACAAAATTTGAAATAGGAAGAGCAATGGTAGCACGTGTACCTTTCCGAAGAGTAATTGACATGTTAAAATCTATGAGTGGCAGATCTATAGACGTTGAAGAAGTAATGACTAAAGGTGATAGAGGAAGTTGTTGGCATCGATGACATACGTACAAAGAACGAGATGCTTTTTTTCTTTAGTAGTAGAATTAATAACATTAGTGTCACAAGAGTCCACTAAAGAAGGTAAAGAGATATTCTTCGACGGAAAGTCAACACTATCAAAGAAATGTTGAATCTCAAAGAAGGTGACATCTGCAAACACGATATACTTCCTAAAGGAAGGAATAAAACACTTATACCCTCGTTGAGTACGAAGTATTCAATAAACACACATTGAATAAACCGTGAAGCTAATTTATCATGAGTTGGAGTTAAATCTTGAACAAAGACAAACACTCGTAGAGAAAGAAAAAAGATTC
>JAMKQA010008375.1:0-29136 GCA_024699735.1 Posidonia australis | reverse complement strand
CTAAAGGTTGGAATGAACATAACCACATTTGTGTTAAAATTGGATTTGAAATGATGACATTTGATATGGAATCTATTACTTGATGTTTGAATGTTAGTTTTCTTAGCCAGTATAGAGTTGAGACCTTTTCTACTTTCCTAATCTATTATAACCACTATGCATCCCCATTTTCTATCTATACAATGTAAAAGTTCTTCAAATTTGATTACCTCTTAAATTTTCTACACAGGTTGCTTTAGGAGGAATATCATACTCACTTTTACAGAGGATTGGTTCCATAGTGGTAAGTGCTAAGACCTTCTGTTTCCCTCCAATTTTGTTGTAGTAAATATTCCCTTTTTTTTTTTAACTATCGCAATTTTGTGTGCACTGGACTTTTGCAGCGTAATGGTTCGAAGCTGTTTCTAGTTGGAACTGGTTCCTCTCTGGTATCATTTTCTGGCATTTCTCCATGAATCTATTACTACACTTCTTTCTTCATTCAAATTTCCTATTTTTCCATGATTCTTGAATGGATTGATAAAAGAACTTGAAATACATGTTTGGTTACCTTTATAACTAAATATAAAACCATTTGGTCTCTTGGAAATTCTTAAATGACCTCAAGTCAAATCTCGAAATTATAATTACAAGTGGAAGAAATCCAATCCAGCAGGAATTCATTTTAATATCTATCCTAAGGAACAAGAAAATAATCTTAGGTTGATTAGGTTCTAACTACGCATTATAAAAAAAAATCAATCCTTTTCCATTAGAATGGTTCTGGGAATGGCATGCCTTTCTAATTTCATTTCTTTTCATTCCATCATGGGATGTAGAAATAAAATTAGAAGCTCCATTGTAAGGCTCTGTTTGGTTTGCAAGAGTTCTAAGTCTAGTGGGAATTTCAAATCGTAGAGTTGGAATTCCTAGAGCTGTAATTTATGGTATTTGGTTTGTATTGCTGGAATTCAAAAATATTTGTTTGGTTTGCATTAGTTGGAATTCTAGAATTGGTGGCGACAGCGGCAGTGGTCAACGATAGTGGTGGTGGGTTGCGGCGGTAGTGATGGTAGTGGTGATCGATGGGAGTGGTGGGCGACGGCAACTGTGACAGTGGTGGTGGCAATAACAACAATGGTGGTGATGGTAGAGGTGTTGGTGGTGGCGGCGGTAGTGGTGGTGATAGTTGAAGAAATTCTAAATGATGGAGTTGGTATTCCCTTTGATATTTGGAGGAAAACTAACTAAACACCTTGAATTAGAAGGAATTCCTTCTAACTCCTTGGAGTTCTTCCTAACTTCTATAAACCAAACAGACCCTAAGGGGAATCATATTCTCCTATATAATTTGATCTTAGTCCCATCCTTGACAAACCAATTTGAATAAACTTTAAGAACCCTAAAAAACTTTGTTCTTCCTTGTTAAATATGAAAGGCGTTATTTGTAAGTTATCTCAGCATCCTTATGAACTAAAAGGCATGACTTGCTTATGAGCAAGTTAATTATATTTTATATCTATTAGAGGAAAACAAAGATATGAAATTGGAATAATTTTATTGATCGAGACTGAGCACATATATATAGGGAGATAAAATCCTCCTCCTAATCAGACTTGGTTGTCATACCATATATGGTGATTAGAGTATCTTAATAGGAGACGGATATCTATATAATCATTACATAATAGTCCTTCTAACAATCCTAACACTCCTTCAAGCTGGGTCATGTAAATCTACTATGTCCAGTTTGTTACAAAAAGACTTAAATTGACCCACAGCTACAGTCACACATCTACCAAATGAGTAGAGGAAGTAGTGAAAGGAGTAGTGATCAGTCTACCTATAACAACATCCTGTACAAAATGACAGTCCACCTTGATGTGTTTGGTTCTCTCCTGAAATACAGGATTATTAGCAATGTAAATGACTGTTTGATTGTCACAGAACATAAGCATTACTTTCTTGAGAGGAAAACCAATCTCAGTCAAAAAAGATCTAATCTACATCATTTCGTATGCTGTTTGTGCCATAGTTCTATACTCTACCTTTACGTTTGAGCGAGACACGACATTTTGTTTCTTGCTTCTTTAGGCAACCAAGTTACCTCCTACAAAGGTACAATACCCAAAGGTTGACTTTCGTCTCCTCAATTACCTACATATCTTGAGTTTGAGTAGCTAGAGACAACTAGTTGACCATGATGATTGTATCGAAGACCTTGGCCAGGAGGACTCTTTAGGTAGGACAGGATTTGTAGAGATGTCTTTCAATGAACTTCTCTTGGCTGATGCATAAATTAACTAACCAAGCCAATTACAAATGTGATATTTGAATATTCCACTGTAAAGTATATCAACTTTCCAACCAAACGCCTGTATCGTCTTGCATCCGTAAGAGCCTCAGAAGATGTGTCCCATAAATCTAGGCCGAAATTGACTGGAAAGTTAGATGATTTGCAGCCAAGTATGCTTGCTTCTTCTAGCAAATCGAGCACATAAGACAAGATCATTCCATTCTTAGCATGAGCAATCTCTATCCCTAGGAAGTATCTAGGTCTGCTTAGGTCTTTTGTTACGAAGTGTTCCTTTAGAAAAGTCCTACTCTCATCAACACCTGCTCTATCATTGCCAGTGATTAAAATATCATCCATATAAACTGCAAAAATAACACAGTCTGTGGATCTTTGCCTAATAAATACCGAGTGATTAGAGTTGTATATTTGAAAATCAATTTGCATCACAACCTCACTGAATTTGTTGAACTATGTATGAGGACTCTGCTTGAGGCCATAAATGGCTTTTTTGAGCTTATATACACGTGTCTCTCCTTGAGCAATATACCCAAGAGGTTGCTCCATAAAAACTTCCTCGAGCAGATCACCATAATGAAATGTGTTTTTGACATCTAGCTAGTACATTGGTCACTGTTGATTGATCGCAACTGAAAACAGAATCTAGATGGAGTTCAGTCGGGCAACAGGAGAAAACGTCTTAAAATAGTCGACTTCAGACGAGCTTTATATCGATCAATATTGCCATCAATATTATATTTAACAGAGAATACCTAGCGACAACTGACAATCTCGGCATCTACTGGTGGAATGATAAGGTTTCATGTCCCACGAGACTGTACAACAAACATCTCTTCATCCATGGTCATCTTCCATTTAGGTATTCAGAACGCCTTCTGATAATTCTTGGGTATAGAAGCAGAGGACAAAGACAAGGTAAAGTTTCGATACATAGGCTATAGATGAGCTTAGGTGACAAAGTGAGAAAGAGAATGTGCGGTACCACGAGTACCTTTCCAGAGAGCAATAGGAGGGTCAAGCTCAGAGAAGATATTAGGCATAGGAGTGCGGCCAAGAGAAGTTGGACTTATTTCATTGGTGGTGGATTAATCGGTTCCTTGAGTTAATGGTTGTTCTTGATGTCGTAGTCGTTGCGGATAAACCTGTAGAGGAGGGTCAGTAGGAGGTGTTGGTGTAGGTTGTGAGACAAACTCTTTAATAGGAACACTTAGTGAAATAGGGAGAGAAGAGGAAGTTGGAAAGGAAGAGAAAGGAGTGTCCTCAAAGAAAGTAACATCCGCAGAAACAATTTACTTGTGACTCATTGGGTCATAGCAGTAATAAGCCTTTTGAGTTTGAGAATATCTAATAAACATGCAGTGAGTAAATCTTGGAGAGAGTTTGTCCAAATTTGGGCGAGTATTCTAGACAAAACACACATACTCAAAAATCTTTGGAGGAAGAGAGAAGAGACTTCTAAGGAAATAAAAGAAAATGAGGAATGCTCCTATGAATAGAGAAAGACATGCGATTTATGAGATGACATACAATAAGAATTGCAGCATAGCTGTTGAGAAACTTTCATTTGGGTCATGAGTGTTTTAGTAACATCCAACAAATGATGGTGTTTGCGTTCAACCACATTGTTCTATTGAGACGTCTTAAGACACGACGTTTGATGGATAATCTCCAGGGCTTCACACATAAGAGACATATCACGTGGAATATATTCAGGAACACACGCAATGGTTTAGAGAATTGGATTTTTATTTCATTAAAATATATTTTGATAATGTTGACCACTTGAGTGTGATCTTTTAGAAGATAAACCTAAGTCATTCTAGAAAAATCACCAATAATGATAATAAAATACCGAAAGCCCTGAACAGATTCAATACGACACGGTTCGTACACATTAGAGTGAACTAATTCCATGGAAGCATGACTTTATTTTTCGTGACGTGTAGGATATGAGGATCGTCGATGCTTCCCAAGTTGACAATACTCACATTGAAAATTATTGACAGATACAAGTATTGGTAAAAGACTATTTAATTTTTCTAATGAAAGATAGTCAAGATGGCAATGTCACAAAAAAGAAGACTCAACCGTGAATGCAGTATAAGTAGTGATAGGAGGCGACGTTCGACCATTGAGGCATTATAAATCATTTTGCGTAGGTCTTGAACCAATCCATTCCCTAGTCTGTAGGTCTTGTATAAGAAGATAAGTAGGAAAAAAGGTTATTGGCTAATCGAAAGTAAGTTAACAGGAAAATTGGATATATAAAGAACATCATGCAGAGTAAGATTATTGGGTAGAGACACATTTCCTAGTCCATAGACAGGTGAACGTGTCCCATTAGCAACTGTAATAGAAGGTGTAGAAACAAAAGTGGTTATGGAAGAAAAAGGATGACGAGTACCAGACCTATGCTTTAACGCACTTGAATCAATCACCCAGTTGACGTCAGAAGTCGCGAATAATGCTGGTGTACCTGATGGAGTAGCGTGTGTAGCGGTAGTCGTCTGAGCAACTAGAGTAGTCTGGGATTGAAGAAAGTGAGCATACTTTGCTTGAGAAATTGTCACAGTATCATTGGAGCTGAAGGGAGGCGTAAAGTTGTCTTCTGTAACACTATTTGTCCAGTCTGGTTTGTCAAATTTTGCCCAACAACGATTTGAGAAGTGATTCGTGTGGTCACACTGCTTACACTTCAGATTGCCCTGTCGATCGTTATGTCCTCGTCCTGAATCACGGGCCTGTCCACGGCCTCTTCCACGGTTAGAGTTACAACCACAACCAGAGATAGCTAAGGCAAGTTGATCATTGTGCACCGTAATAGTCCTAGTAGAAACCCGCAAGACACAAGAGAAGGTAGATGTCAAAGATGCAACAAAATCATCACCAAGAATGTGATCATGCACTTGAGAGGCAAGCTCGGGACAAAAAGCCGATAACAACTTTACAACTGTAAGTTCTTCTTGATACTGATGCATAGTATGAACATCAGGAACTAAAGGTTGAAGGATTTCAAGTTCATCGAGAAGAACCCGAATAGATATATATAAGTTCTGAATAGATTGGTCGCTTTGCTATAGGGAGAAGAACTAGTCATATATCTCAGTAACTCAGACGATATTCTTCTCTTGAACATAAATGGCCTTCAATGTATCCCAAATGGTCTTAGCAGTAGGAAGTATGACCACACCATGAGAAATCTGAGGTTCCATACTATTCAACAGCCAAGTAATGACACTATAATAAGAAGCCAGCCAGTCATCGTACTATGCAGATTTGAGATCAGGAAGATCATGAGTAATATACTTGATTTTTTTATGGGCACATAGAAAAACTTGAATAGACTTTGTTCATATGAGACAATTTTTACCATCAAGTTTGATAGATGTACCACTAAGAGTACATAGCATAGCATTACCAGAACTAGAAATCGAGGAGACCATGAGCACGAAGTACGTAGAAAAAGGAAAAATAACAGGAAGGAGGTAGCAAAATATCACATAAAAGAAGACCACAATAGTGATAAAGAGTAGAGACAGCCTAGCAAACCATTCCTAACCGGTGATGAGGACTGTTCATGCCACTGAGGGGGTGTAGGAAGCTTGCTGGTAAAGAAGAGGGAGAGACCAGCACACGAGTGAGGCCGAAGTAGGTGTTGGACAACTAGCCTCCTACTTCCGACGGTTGGAGAGGTCGACAAAGCTGGCTATCTAGGCAGGAGTGGCCGACGGAGGCGAGTATAGGTCCTAGAGTGTCGCCTGAGCCCATTGGGTGGCCTGAGAGGGGCAAAGGAGCCCCACAGAGGAGGGGTTGGGGCTGGAGGAACCACATGGAGGAGGAAAAGGGGTTGGAGGAGGCACACAGAGAGGAAGCAGGTGTTGGTGGTGCTGTTGGGCAGTGGACTTAGGGCCTGGGAAGGCCGACGGTGGTAGGGGAGGGGCTAGAAGTGGCCGGCGGTGGGATAGGGGTTAGGTTTTCTTTTTTCCTTTTTTTTTTGTTGAAGGAGAAAACCTAGTACTTTGATACCATGTTAGAGGAAAACAAAGATATGAAACTAGAATAATCTTATTGATGGAGATTGAATACATATATATAGGGAGATTAAATCTTACTCCTAATCAGACTTGGCTGTCATACCATATATGGTAATTAGAGTATCTTAATAGGATACCGATATCCATATAACCATTACATAATAACCCATGTAACAATCCTAACAATATCTTTATGTAAAAATGTTGTTAGTCTTTTTGTAAAAATGAGTTGAATGAAATGAGCATGCATTCCTGTGTCTTCAACAAATAATATGAGTTATGTATGGCATGAAACATGCTTGCCTCTTGGCTTGAAACTTTCATGTCCACATCCTGAATAAGTTCTGTGCCATGAGTCCAATACCTTTGCGTGCCATAACTAGTTACACAGTCAGTTTTTCTTACTTTCTCTTTCCAGGCACTTCAAATTAGCACATACCAAGCACATATGGTTAAATTTCCAAATTGTTGTTTATTTGTTTTAGATCTTGTCCTGCCTTAGATCTTTCTTGCCTTTGAAAATTTCAGTAATTAACAATTAGTATACCAGCTGAATATTTATACCATTTCCATGTATTACTATTTTTTGATGTCTCCGGGTCTGATTCTTATCATACAAGTTCATATCATGTTGGTTAAAATTTGTTGTGTTGGTTTTACTCTTTCTGGTTGCCACATTCTCTTGTGTCACCAACGTTCTATTGTCTCTTTATTTTTATTTTCTATGAAAATGTTTTGTTTATGGAGGCATTTCATATCTTCTACCTCTACAGGTTTTACTCTTTCTGCTTTTTTGGTAGTAGCCAGGACTATGTTACTTCATTTTGTAGCTTATGCATCCGAAGATGCATAACATAATTGTTAACTATCCTTCCCAGATTGGTACTGGCATAACAAATGCTCTGATTAATTCGAGAAAAGCTTTTGACAAAGATATTGATGATGAAGTAGAGGAGGTACCCTTGGTATCAACAAGTATGGCTTATGGTGTCTATATGGCAGTATCCTGTAACCTCAGGTAAGTTGGTTGATACGAGTAACTTACTAAGGAACCTTATATGATTTAAGCAAATATCGTTCTGCTATGGTTTATAAGAAATTGCCTTTTACATTATTTTACTTGTTACATTGCCATGAAGGATGGTATATCTGTCAATTTGCTTATAAAATGTAGCTTTTACGTATTTAGTTTTACTTTTGTAGAAGTGACAACATCGGCAAATTTAACCAGTATCTGATTATTTTTCTATTAACAGGTATCAACTACTAGCAGGTGTGGTGGAACAGCGAATCTTGGAGCCCTTGCTACATGAACGCAAGCTCCTGTTGAGTGTACTGTGCTTTGCTGTTCGTACAGGAAACACATTCTTGGGATCATTAATGTGAGACTCTCATGTAATTTTTATATTGATGTTAAAAACCATCAAGGTTTGTACTTCATAACAATAACCGTCTTATCTGTGTTGAGCAGGTGGGTTGATTATGCCCGATTGATAGGAATTCAAAAGGTTCGGGAGTAGAGGAGCACATCACAACATACCTCAATTTCTATTTGATATATATATGGTAGAATATATACATGGTCTTCCTACAATGGCATCACTTAGTTCAAATAGTTTTTTTTTTTTTTGTAAACGGTTAGTTCAAATAGTCTGTGGCTTCAAAAGAACCAGCCTGATAAATGTCTATTGAGTTCATCAATTCGGCTAAAGCGCTGCCCCTTTCCCCTCGATGGTTGTGCTGGAAGAAGTGTTTTCACTTGGGCTGTATTTCTGTCAACATCAGTATTAGTGCTTGCAATTTTTTTCCTGATAATTTGCTGTGATTGTTTTGATGTTTATTAATTGCTTGCATTGTAATTAGTACAAAATAAAATTAACTCAGTTTTTCTTTGCTAGTCATTAACCTATGACAATTTTATTTACCTAATCTTGTTTTTTAGTGTCACAAAGTTTACCTAATCTTGTTTTTTAGTGATGTTTATTACTTGGCTTGACATTTCCTTCCTACTGAACAAGAATTTTTGAGTATATTTTCATAATGACATATAAGTGCCAACTTTACATTTGGTTCCGCAGTTTGCTTACTGAATGATCTTTTAAAATTTTCCAAAGATACCACTATGCTGTTAGTTAAGGCTTGATAGATGTTTAACGGAGAGTTCAACCTAAAACCTTGGAAATCAGAGCTACTAGATATCAAAATCCAGATTTTCCTGGTTCAGTTTCAATTATATTTA
The DNA here is from genome assembly GCA_024699735.1 of Posidonia australis. Classification (NCBI taxonomy): domain Eukaryota; kingdom Viridiplantae; phylum Streptophyta; class Magnoliopsida; order Alismatales; family Posidoniaceae; genus Posidonia; species Posidonia australis. The sequence goes on along the minus strand of JAMKQA010008375.1, from coordinate 20,570 downwards.
ATCTTACAAAAAATAACATATTTAACTCCCAACCCGCACGCACATTCATAGACGAATCTTCAAGCAAAATACAAAGATGTGTGCATTCTGTGAAGGGCACTTAAAAGGGAGTTTGTAGGGTCTGTATTTGTCAAATAAAGAAGCCCTATAACCATTGACGAACAGATTCATCTACGTTGTGTATGTAGTAATTTGTGATGTATCGATCTTCTCTGTTGAGTTATCACCAAAGATTTCACCAAGTGGGTCGTCCTAAGAACAGAAGCAACAGATGACAGGTGGAGCCGTCGAGGAAAGACAAGATCCAAAAATCCACTGCAATTGTATTCTTCGTTTATACAAAACACGGTACACAGCACTAAGCCAATACAATGTTGGCACGTATGGCTCGTTACAGCTAACCATAACTAACTAAAACCAATCTAAGTATTCACAATTCCCATGCAAAGGATTTCGTAGGTATACTTGCAATAGGTCTATTCGAGGAGACCCAAGATGATTGACGTCCCTGTGGAATTTCAATGCATATTCCTTTGACAAATAAGTTTAATATCATGCTTAAGCTCTGACAAATAAGTTTCTAAGAAATTGAAACCCAATGGGTGCAGAATTTTTCCGAAAAATGACAATTAATAGGGGATCAATAGGCTCAAAAGGTCAGGACCTACAAAGCATAAATTGTTGAATAATGAAAACAAGTGGAATACTAATAGAAGGGGTTGTACTTTTTGTTTTTGGTTACAAAAGTAATAGTCGTACAATTAACTTGTGAATCTAAACCAAGCAAAGTTAGCAGTAAGCTACCAACATCCAGTAAAATTTCATATTTGGGAAATCATTCTATTTTAAAATAACACATGGATTTTTGCAGTTGAACATTCAAGAATAGCCAACCAAGGACACTCTATCTGACATTAAAAATAGGACTCTCAAAAGAGAATTGGGCAACGAGTCTTGTTATTTTGCTGCCAGAATGGTAAAATTGATTGGAAGGGATTCGAGATGATCTAGCTAGAAAGATGTAGTTTGGTTTGATTGAGTTTGATTCGGTCGTTCGAACATTATGCCTATTCCACATGTATAGTTGTATCACCAACTTCTTATCAAAAAACATACATAGTCGTAAATGATTCCACGACATTTGGGTGCTTTGTATACCACAAAAGGTATCTACATTATTTTGTTGAACTTGTAGTGATCAATAGTTAAATGACAAAGCAATAGTCATAATGCCAAACTTACAAAGTATCCACCTTAAAATTAATCTTTCTATTATATATAAGCTAATCCAAATCTACATAAAATATCCCCATGGACCAGATTTTCGTTAACTTCTGAAATTACCTCTTTAGTTACTTATAAGTGAATGTTATCAAAAGGGATATTTAGTGATTAACATTCAAATTAAATTTAAAAAGGAAACATGATTGTAATAATCTCTTACTAATTAAAATACAAATATATAAATGGATAGAATAATTATCTTTTTCTATTTAATAAGTTTTCTTCCTTTTAATAAATTCAATTACGACATATGCATTACATGTTTTTTTTTGCAATGTGCAATTTTATACATGTTTTTACCAGCGCACAATAATTAATAATTGAAGATGCTTAACATCATATGAAGTTGAGGACACTTTGAGAACCGTATGTTGGATTCTTGTCTTTGGATTTTAATATCTTGAGAAACGTATGTTGGATTCTTGCGATTTTTATTCCAAATGGTAGTGCACTTTGAGGTCCTCTTTTTGATGTATTTAGTGGAATTTATGATTACTAGTGGTGAGATCGCCGATGGTTCCCAAATTAGGTGATTGTTTTGGGTTACTATGTTTACTTGGTGTGACCATGCCTGCTCAGGAAATTGGCGGGGAGTCACACCAGAGGAGGAGGCCACAGCCATGCCAAAAGGTGAAGGTGCAAGATAGGATAAAACAAAAAAATCGGAGTCGCCACTAGTCTTTTAAGGAAAAGACGAGGAAAACTACAAACAAACCACAAAAAGGATAAATACAAGTGATGCAAATGAAAAGATTAAATGTTTACAAACTAGAGGATGGGTAAGGATTCCTATTACGTGCGGGGAAGGTATTAGACACTTTCGTGTGCCTAAGAAACTCGATCTTTCCAGTCTGATTCGCTTGCTAAAAGATGAATGTAAATAAATACTTGCTAAGCCTAGATTGTGTTCCAAATCATGCTAATATGAATGCCAAGTCATGACTAGATGAATGTGCAAGATGTAGGCGAAAATTGTGAAGAAACCCACATGAAATGACATAATAATGAAACATGAAACGACAAATAAAATTACATGAAATGACGATGTTTTTGAAGAAAATAATCCAGAAAATCATATCAACATCAAAAGAGTAAAAAATGGGATCAACCCAAATCATGGAAGATGTCATGGAAATCAAAATGGGAAAATTACAAAGAAGTCCATGCAAAATGGCAGATTAGTGACTTATGAAGAAAATCACATAAAATGATAGTGTTTTTGGAAAGAATGTTCTGGAAAACCATACCGATATCAAAAGAATCAAAAATAGGGTCAACCTTAATCGTCGGAATCAGGGAAAATGTCGTAAAAATCAACGAGGGGAGAATAATCCGCAATTAGGCCAATGTGGGCCTTTAGGTCTATTAATGTATGCCCTAAGGCAATGAAATTCAAATCAAATCAAAAAATCCAAAAGTACGAAATAAAAGGAATCAAATCGAATGTCAAGCGAAGAAATCTGAAAACGAATTGAGGAAAAATCCATGGAAAATCATATATAATGCAGGCTTTAATCAAAATGGATGCAAGTGTGATAACAACTATGTGAAATGCATGAAAATGTACCTAAATATATAAAGGATGCTGTAGAATGATTTAGACATGACTCAGTGCAAAACTAACGTGCATGTGTATGAATTGATGGCACAGGGGCAATTGAGTAATTTCACATGGCCAAATGTGAGAAATAGGTGCATGAGCATGATGCATGGTCTAGGTATATGACAAATGTATGCAAAATGATGGGAAAATGTTATTCACAAGAAAAGACGATGGAAACAATATTTTAAATAAGAGAAAATGATGTAAGCATGGAAAATGATAAGTATAGGGACTAAAGTGCAAAATTCACGACAAATCTACTTGGGGAACTTTACAAAAATCAGAAAGTAGAAAACTATCACACAAATTAAGGTGAAAAGACATTTTGATGAAAAAAAAGGATGTGGACAATCACAAGATGCAATTTAAAAGATGGTCTTGGACTAGAGTGCAAAGTTTGCGACAAAGGGAAAATCATGATTAAAGAATATTCAGAAAGTGTTATCTTAAAGTTCAGATGATGGATTAAAAGAAAATATGACATTAAGGTGTGAGATGTGTGAAAATTGTATTTTAGTAATTTCGTAAAAGTTTAGGATTTAATGTGCAAAATTTACATAAAATGAGCAAATGTGACCAAAATGTGAAATCACAAATCATTTTACATTGCAAGCATGATTTTTAGATGAAAACTATATTCATGTGAAATTACAATTACTCATGTGATCAAAAAACGAAAAATGTCAAAAATATGCATCAAAACAATCAAAACCCTAATTGATGAATTTAAAACTAATATAAGGGCCTGGATAAAAATTCCCTACACTCAGTAATTACATTTTGTGGATTCAGGGGTTTACATGCAAAATTCTAGGATTTAAATGCAAAAAAAATCAAATTTTTATGGTGTTTAGTGTAATTATAAATCTTTTAAGGTTCTGAATGCAAGTTTTACAAAGAAAGGTCGTTTTAAAAAGCTCTAAGGGCATAATATAAATTTTCAGGACTTAATTGCAAAGAAAACATGATTGTAGGGGCTTAAATGTGAAGAAATAAACATTATTGAACTGATCATGAGAAAAAAAACATGTAAGGGACCATATGCAATTTTTACATAAATAACAAAAGAAATAAAAATTTATTTACAACTACAGGGGTTAAAACACAAAAAAAAAGGACCTAATAATAATAATCTATGGACCTAAATGTAGACAATTAAAAACCTAAGGACCTAGACTTAAACTATTCCCTTCGAAGTTCACTAGTGCTCCAGTCTCCGACGAAGACTCTGGCTAGTCACTGGCAGCAGCATAGCGGCGGAGGGACTCTAGCGATGGTCGAGGAAACTGGAGGGAGGCACGGCGGGACTCTCTGGTGTGTTAGACCAGGTTGGGGTTGCCTAGGGTGCTCCCCCCACCTCTAGCTCCAGTGATGGGTCGGTCGATGCTGAGGAAGACGTCGGCGAGGTGGCTGGTGGTGATGCTGTGGTTGGGCTAGCATGGCGAGGATAGGCAGAGCTCCAGGGTGGCACGACAGATGCTTCAGAGGTGTTGGCGAGGGTCAGGGTTGCTTGAGGTGCTCTCCCCACCTCTCGTGTCGGCGGCAGACGTTGCAGTGGTGGGGGCGTCGCTCCAATGGCTGCGATGGTGGCGTGGCAATATAGGGAGGTCCATGACAGTGCAGCAAAGCTCCTTGATGTGGTGGTGTGAAGCGAGAGCGTCCGGAGAGCTCTTGTGGTTTCCATGACGGATGATCGACGGTCGGCGGAGCAACGACGACGGCGGCGTTTCCCCTAGCCAAAGGAGGCCAGGGAAGCCTCTCCTGAGAGATGGGGCTTAGGGAGGAGAAGGAGGAAGAGGGAGGAGAGGCCCTAGAGGTCTCTTCTCAACCCAAGAGGCCACTGGCCTCGCTGGTGGTGGTGAACCCACCATCGGAGGAGAAAACAACAGTGGACAAGGGGGCAGAAACTAGCAGAGCTTGTCCAAGAAAAGCTCAAAAGGTCCCTATCGGACCTGAGAGAAGTTTTCAAGATTAAAGGGGAAAGGAATACCTGGGGTGACAGTGGCTCTGTCTCTCCCGATGAGTGACGGTGGCACTCCTGGGTGTGGTTGCACCGGCGACGGTGGCTGGGGTTTCTGGGGCTACCAGAAGGATTGAAGGAGGAGGTTCTTAGTTGTGGGGGGACTGTAGGGTTTTTGGATTTGTGAAAGGCGTCGTCTCTGGGTTTTCCACCACCTCCTCTTGGTGCTGTCGGCGGTGAGGCATTTTAAATGCCGGTGGAGCTCTCCCACGTTGTTGATCCTCCTCTCTAGTGGCTGAGGATCATTGGATTGGGCTGAGCTAGAAAAAGGCTGGCTGGGGATCACGTAGGAGGAGGAGTGAGTGTCGGAGATCACAAAATGTCATCGGGGATCGTCGCCTAAGATGTCGCCAGAAATTGCAAGGTTTGCCGGCGATGAATGGTGGCCGGAATTATTTTTTTGGTTTCCTAAGTTCTCTAGTTGAAGGGAAAAATGATAAGGTGGGCTTTTATTGGGCCTATGGAGACGGGCTTGTGTTTTTAAGGGTTTTTGGGTTTTTGTTTTAGGTTTTAAGAATTAGGGTTTTGGGTTTTAGTTTTAGATTTTTTATGGTTTTAAGGTTTGGGTTTTTTGATTAGGGTTTTTGATTAGGTTTTGTGATTTTAATTAAGTTTTTGTGATTTTAAGGTTTTTGGTATCATAATTTAATTAAGTGATTTTAATTAGGATTTTTGGGTTTGGTTATTTTAGGTTTCTTTTATCGTTTTAATTAAGTTTAAATGGGCTTAAATGGATTTGGTTAATTGATTTAAGTTTTGGATATGATTAACTTTAGATTTAAATAGTTTTTACTTGATTTAATTAAGGTCTTAGTTTAAATTTTGATTTAATTGGTTTTTTTATTAGGGATTTGATTTAGATTTAGATTTAATTTGTTTTTTACTTTATTTTTGTTTGGATTAGGGTTTTATTTAATTAGATTTAATTTTTAATGGATTTTATTGAGTTTTACTTGATTAGGGTTTTAATTAGGGTTTTTGTTGAATTAATTTGAGTTTTAAATGGTTTACATGCATTTTACTTGATTTTGATTTTAATTAGGGTTTTCACTTGGATTTTAAATGGTTTAAATGGATTTTATTTGATTTTGGTTTTAATTAGGGCTTTTACTTAATTAATTTGGATTTTAAATGGTTTACATGTATTTTACTTGATTTTGATTTTAATTAGGGTTTTTTCTTAATTAATTTGTATTTTAAATGATTTAAATGGATTTTATTTGATTTTGGTTTTAACTTTATGTTTTTTGACAATTTAAGTGGATTTTACTTGGTTTTGCTTTTGATTAGGTGTTTTAACTTAATTAATAGGGTTTTAATGACTAAAGTAAGTTTTATTTTAGTTTGGATTTTTAATTATGGATTTTTGCTTAGACTAGGTCAGAGTGGGCTTGTGTTGGCCTAAATGGGCTTACATGGGCTTGAGTGGGTTTAGGTTGAGCTTGGGTTTAGGTGGAGTTAGGGTTTAGGTTTGGTGGTCGTAGCGAGAGTATCACTGTGGGTTTAGGTGTATTCCTGAGGAGCCTACTGATAAGTGACTGTAAAATCGGAGTGTCTACAGATGCCCCTCCCTGAGCGAGGTCGAGGGAACAGAGACCGATGCTCAGGGTTGACAAGACACCTCGTCTGAGTCTACGGGAGAGTGGTATTTACTGTGGGACCGTGAACCACTTATTCGATGGATGCACCGAAAGTCACAACTCGAGGCCTATGCCTGATGTTGATGCAAGTGTTGACCTTGATGTCGGGTGATGCACGATGCACAAGATGCAAACGATGCATGAAGACGATGCTGATGACGAGTGAGTAGCCCACCAGCCCACGGAGGGGAGCACGATGGATTCCCGACTCACGCCAAAGGATGCCCGGACAAGACTATCACGCTTGTCGCATGACAGGGGGAACTTGACAGATTGACAAACCCTTTGGTCAAAAGGAAGTATGGCAAGATATCAGACTTGCCGACCGGGGGTAGACTAATGATGGATGTCAACTGGATAGTTTGGGGTATCAGTTTGCTCCGGACAATGTGACTGTTGTCAACCAGATAGTTTGGGGTATCAGCCCACAAGGTGGGGAAAACAGTGCAAGTGGGGGATTTAACAAAGAGGTGGCACCAAGATTCGTTCGTCTGGAGTGAATCTAGGATGGGACCATTTAGACCTCGTCCGAGGCCTAGAAGAGGATGGAAATGAAACTTGTTCGACTTGAGCAAGTCAAACAAAGCAGAATGGATTCTGCACTACCTAGTAAAGAAGCCTATGATGGCTTCATTTGCCCAGGCCTGGGCAACAAAACAAAATTCTCGACTGTTAACTGGGTAGCCCCTTGTGCCAAGTCGACAGGTAGAAGAAGGCAGTAGTTTGAACCAGTTGAGCACGTGTTGTTGCAATGGCGACTTCATATCAATCACAAGCATCCAAGCAAACTGGCAAAAGCGTCCCAATGTACTTATTATAGCAATCGAATACAATGAAGTGATTACATTGTTTCAACATGCGATGAATCAAGTAGCATAACATGAATATCAGGAGTCAGTGTCATCTCTAGATCTCTTAGAGCCCCTAGCTTTGGGAAACAGTGTCTGGCTCGGACTAGCTCCATAGATCGGCCAGGTTTCTTCAACGTCAGCTTCATAATCAGCTGAACAACCCTTCCCTTCTATGACTGTGAGATCGTTCGATCGGATGGAGCCATTAAGCAGGCGTGATAATTCCTTAGTCATAGCATAAGAGCTTAGAGGGTACTCCTGGAAAAGAGCTGGCATCGGTCTCTAAGCATAGGAATCTTGTTGGTAGCCGAATTGTCGCATCACACGAATTGGATGATATTCAACACCACCAATCAGCCCCGGGAGGATGATAAGCTGCATGTCGACAGTATTGAAGAAAACCTCAAAGTCATGAGTGGCCAAAGGAATTATACCCCAGGTCACCTTGTCTTCTGTCAAACTCTCTAGTCGCTCATACTCCTTGTGAACTGAAGTGAGTGTGCGAGCATGACCACTTTGGCAATAAGATTCAAAGGCTGACCATTGAGGGCGTAAGACCTCTACACCTAGATGAGCCACCAACCACACCTGTACAAAAGCTCCACAACTATAGAAATGTCGGCATCATCACAATGACTGGTCTAATGTCAGGTAAGTCTCTGCCAAGATAACTGGGGCCAAGTCTATCTAATGTGTTACCACCGCCAAAGCAATCTTTGCAACCTCAATGTTCACAACTGTCCAACCGTAGCTAAAAACCAACTCACCTAAGAAGCAGACGACAAAACCTCTCAGTCACAGCTTATCGCCTAAGGAGGTGTGCATCTCGGCTACCTTGTCAAAGTAGGCCAGTTGTAGCATGGGAGATTGTCCATCAGTATAGAAAAGTTAACGACCACAATCACCGGTTGACAAAACAGTTAGTTCACTCACTACTGAAGAGTATCCGTCATGCCCCATAAACATAGTGGACCCAAGAAACTTCGGCAGACAGCACACCTAACGAACCTCCTCCAAAGTAGGAGTCAATTCAATTATTTTGAAGCGGAATACGTGGTTTGCAGGCTTCCAGAATCGGGTAGCTGTACACAAAAAGTATCAGGAGACCTCCACATTTGCAATATCCAAGAATTTTGGGGAGATGCCCCAAGTCCGCAACTTGTCGTGATCACTGTCTGTTAATTTCTCAATCCACGTCCGGAGAACATCTAAGCAACACATCGGTATGATCATCGTGGGGAAACCCATGATCAATAGGGGAGCTTCAGCTTCTCTTGATTCAGGTTTGCAGAACATTCTTAAAATATTCAAAATGACAAATAACTTTGTTCAATACAACAATATTTTATAAAGTTTAATGCAGATAGAAAAGTCATAAACTATTGTGAAATGCTGGGTGATAGGTGAATGGCCACTCCGAAACCGTGCGAAAGAGACTGCCAGATAAGGTTAACGTGCTTGCTGCCTAAGTAGGCAAGGTTACCTGCCTGGTGATTAGTTGATGGACTTGTCATCGGATAGTTAGGGTTACCAGCCCTGTGATGAGTTGACAGACTCATCGCCGGATTGTTAGGGTTATCAACCCAAAAAAAATGAAGTGGGATGAGGGTTGGTCCTTGGATGTAAGAAACCAACAACTCGGATCTCCTCCAGACTTAGAAGAGTCACGATGCAAAAAAGAAAAAATACTGGTCCTAGGATTCAAGCAACCAACGACTCAGATCTCCTCCGGACTTAGAGGAGTCATGAGGAAATAGGATAAAGATTGGTCCTAGGATTCAAGGAACCAACGGATCAGATTTCCTTTGGACTTAGAGGAGTCACGAGGAAATGGGTTAAAAGCTTGTCCTAGGATTCAAGGAACTAGCGGCTCGGATCTCCTTTGAACTTAGAGGAGTTATGAGACAAAAGGAAAAAAATGTTGTTCCTAGGATTCAAGGAGCCAGCGACTCTGATCTTCTCCAGACTTAGAGGAGTCGTGAGACAAAAGGGAACAAAAATGCTGGTCCTAGGATTCAAGGAGCCAGCGACTCCTCTAGACTTAGAGGAGTCACGAGGCAAAAAGGAAAAAGTACTTGTCTTAGGATTCAAGGAACCAATGACTCGGATCTCCTCTGGACTTAGAGGAGTCACGAGGAAAGGATAAAGGCTAGTCCTAAGATTCAAGGAACCAGCGACTCGGATCTCCTTTGGACTTAGAGGAGTCACGAGAAAAGGATAAAGGTTAGTCCTAGGATTCAAGGAACCAGGGATTCAGATCTCCTCCGAACTTAGAGGAGTCATGAGGAAAGGATAAAGCATGCTCCTATGATTCAAGAAACCAACAACTCGGATTTCCTCCAAACTTAGAGGAGTCATTAGGAAAGGATAAAGGTTGGTCCTAGGATTCAAAGAACTAGCAACTTGGATCTCCTCTGGACTTAAAGGAGTCACGAGGCAAAAAGGAAAGAGTACTGGTCCTAAGATTCAAGGAATCAGTGACTCGAATCTCCTCCGGAGTTAGAGGAGTCACGAGGAAAGAATAAAAAATATTGGTCCTAGGATTCAACGAACCAGTGACTCGGATCTTTTCCAGACTTAGAGGAGTCACGAGGCAGAAAGGAAAAAGTACTGGTCCAAGGATTCAAAGAACTAGTGACTCGAATCTCCTCCAGACTTAGAGGAGTCACGAGGAAAGGATAAAGGTTGGTCCTAGGATTTAGGGAACCAGTAGCTCGGATCTCCTCTGAACTTAGAGGAGTCAAGAGGAAAGGAAAAAATGCTGGTCCTAGAATTCAAGAATTAGCGGCTCGGATCTCCTCCGGACTTAGAGGAGTCATAAGACAAAAGGAAAAAATGCTGGTCATAGGATTCAAGAAACCAGCGACTTGGATCTCCTCTGGACTTAGAGGAGTCACAAGGCAAAAGGAAAAAATGTTGGCCCTAGGATTCAAGGAGCTAGCGACTCGGACACCCTCCAAACATAGAGGAGTCACGTGATAAAAGGAAAAACAACTCGAATCTCCTCCAAACTTAGAGGAGTCATAAGACAAAGGATAAGGACTATTCCTAGGATTCAAGGAACCAATGACTTAGATCTCCTCTGAACTTAGAGGAGTCATCAGACAAAATGAAAAATGCTAGTCCTAGGATTCAAGAATCAGTGGCTTAGATCTCCTCTGAACTTAGAGGAGTCACGAGATAAAGGGAAAAAATTGCTGGTCCTAGGATTCAAGGAGTTAGCAAGTCGGATATCCTCCGGACTTAGAGGAGTCATGAGGTAAAAAGGAAAAAGTACTGATCCTAGGATTCAAGGAACCAACGGCTCAGATCTCCTCAGACTTAGAGGAGTCACGAGAAAAAGGGATAAAGGCTGGTCCTAGGATTCAAGGAACCAGCGACTCAGATCTCCTCTGGACTTAAAGGAGTTACGAGACAAAAGGATAAAGGCTATTTGCAACTTGCTTGCTAGCCAGGAGGTTTGTCTTGTTTGTAGCTTGCTTGCTTCATTGTGTCACTGTTTTTCTCATCCACTTGACGCTATCGGTGTTGTAGGACGATGATGGTTGATTCGAGTAAACCGTTGCTCAAATTTTGCATTGATACATGGAGCTTGGCTGGATAAAGATTTCACGAGGGCAATGTTTCCTCCTTAAATAAGATGTACTTGCTGGATGATTTCTAACAATTCTCCAGGCTCACTGTTGTGTTACTGACTGACCTTTAGGGAGTTCATCTTTGGCTCTGGCTTATAGACTGTGTTCTCACTTGCTGACTGAGGGAGTACTGATATTTTGTTCTGATCATGGAGGGATATGGCTGTCGTTATCCTCGATCTTGGTCTCGAGCTATGGAGCAGACAACATGTTTTGGACGAAGATACCGTCTCAAAAAGGGTCAACCAAAAGGGTAGTTGACATGCCCCTGGTTGATGTGGAAGGTTATCATCATAAAAGCAGCTGACATGCCCCAAGTGTACGGTATCCTCTGCCAGATCTTTGGCCAAAGAGTAGCTGACATGCCCCTGGTTTAGGACCCAGTGAGACGTTGCAAAGAGGACAAACAATAATGCATGTAGGAATGATAGTATCATGTTGTATCACCCTCAGGATTTAGAATGCTAATGATGTCTGCTATGAGAAGAGGAGAAAACCTCGATTCACAAGACACTACACAAACTTCTAGGCTGTGAGTGGCTCTCTAGAATGGGTGATTTGGTAGATTAGGCTCCGTGCTAAACTCTTGGGGACTTTAACCTACTTTTTTAACTTTTGGCTCATTTCTTTTCTCCCTTTTAGGCTTGTAGGCTCACTCTAACCCTTGCTTGGGGGTAATGGGCATCCGAATTGAGATGAGGATGTTGTAATTACGTGAGAGGGGTGGCTAGTCCCTTTGGTCATTTGGATTCCTTGGATGTTTGCTTTGACTCCTCCCCAAGGTAAGTGATAGGGGTAGAGTTGGCCTACTTGCCTCTCTCTTCTAGGGTTAGCTTCTGTCTACGACTTCTGTCTTCTTATTTCTTTTGTGCCATTGTGGATATGTTTATTTTTCTTTTGGCTCACACTAATGCTCACTCTTAATCTTTTATCTCCCTCTGGAGGTGTAAGTCCCTATGGGAGTTTGGACATTTCACCTAATCATGGTCATATGGTGACTCCCTCGCTCACTAGAGTGTCTGGGTAGTATCAATTGAAGAGGTGTAGACTCTTCTCAGGCATGCTAGCTATTCCGATTTTCGTCATCGAGATATGATGCTGATGCATTTATGCATAGATACGTGTAGTTATTAATATGCCTAGAGCAAATGCCAGGGATTAAATGCACATGGATTGCCTTTTTATTTTTGAAAGATGCATGATGAAGTAGTAGATGATGCATGATGTGCGAAAGGATACTTTGCAAGGTGAGGATACATGCCTTCCACTCATTGGTAGTACTTCTTTAGATAACACGCTGTGATTGGCTCAGATAACTCGACGTTGTCCATGTCTTCGAGGATTACTGCACCTCTTGAATAGACTTGCCTGATGATATAGGGACCATGCCAGTTAGGTCGGAATTTGCCTTGACCGTCAGGGAGATGTACGACCCGCAAAACCAAATCACCTGGTGTAAAGCTCCTAGGTCGGACTTTTTTCTAATATGATCTTGCCATTCTTCCATGGTAATAGCGAGCATTGTGCATGGCTTGTAGTCTGCGCTCGTCAATCAGATTCAGCTGGATGCATCATCCACAACTCATTCTGCTTCTTCTAGTTCAGCCTCTCTCAAAATTTTGAGTGATGGGACATCTACTTCAACTGGTAGGACTGCTTCCATACCGTATACCAATGAGTTTGGTGTCTCTCCTGTTGATGTCTGGACCGAAGTTTTGTAGGCCCATAGCGCATAGGGAAACTTTTCATACCAATCCTTGTGCGTCTTGATGCTCTTCTTTAAGATCTTGATCAGGTTCTTGTTTGCTAACTCCACAACACCGTTCATCTGTGGGCGGTATGGGGAGGATCTGTGATGTTTGATCTTGAGGCCATGCAAATAATCTTCCAACCTCTGAGCTATGAATTTCTTGCCATTGTCTGAGATAATGGAGTGTGGCACCCTGTATCAGACTATGATGTTGTTCTTGATGAACTTTTCTGTGGCTGTGGCTGTGACAGTCTTGTAAGAGATTACTTCCACCCATTTGGTAAAGTAATCTGTGGCCATCAAAATGTAGCTGTGGCCATTGGATGATGCCAGGTGGATCGCTCCGATAACGTCTATTCCCCAAGTAGAGAAAGGCCATGGTGAAGACATGCTGTGTAGCTGCTGAGGGGGAGCATGTATGAAGTTCCCGTGAATCTGGTAGTTGTGGCATTTACACACAAAACGACAGCAATTTGCTTCCATAGTTGACCAAAAGTAGCCCCATAATGTGATCTTCTTGGCTAACAGTATTCCATTCATGTGAGGGCCACATGTCCTGGCGTGGATTTGAAGCATTAAGGTATCGACCACTTTTTTGTCGACACATCGCAAAAGTATCTGGTTATATGATCTTTTGTACAAATGTCCTCCGCCCAACACGTATCTTGATGTCAGATGAGCCATGGTTTTCTTATCTGTCGTTGAGGTGCCAGTTGGGAGAGTGCCTGATTCTAGGAAGGTTTTAATGTCGTGATACCATGGAAGCTCTACTGACGGGTCCGCTTCCTCTATGCTCATGTTATGAATGGGCTACTTTGCTCGGGTGACCGATACATCGATTGTGCCCTCTTTAGGTATTGAGTTGCAAGTGCATCTGCATAGGAAATTTTAGCTCTACTCATGAAGGAAAAGTGCACTTCTTCGAATTCCTTGACGAGTTGTAGTATATATTCGTGAAATGGTACGAGCTTTGGATCTTTAGTTTTCCAGTCACCGTTGATCTGGGATATGACTAACATGGCATCCCCGTGCACTTGTAGTTTTCGTGTGCCATGTTTTAATGCGATTTGCAGTCCCATCATGCATGCCTCATACTCGGCTTTATTGTTGGTGCACTCGAAAGTGAGCTTTCTGGAAAAGGGGTATCTGTCCCTAGGGTGTCAATAATACTGCACGGATTCCTCTACCCCTCTTGTTAACAACTCCGTCAAAATATAGATGCCATTGGAACCTATCTTTTGGCTCCTCAAAATCTGAATCTTCCATGGCGAATAGGATGTCTTCATCCAAGAACTACGTTGCAAAGGCTCGTATTTTGATAGTGGTAAGTCGACTAGGTGGTCTGCTACTGCTTGCCCTTTCATGGATTTTTGTGTGACAAATGTAATGTTGTACTGGGATAGTAGCACCTCCTATTTCACGCATCGTCCCACTAATGTCGGCTTTTGGAATAAGTACTTCATGGGGTCGTGTCGACATAGGAGAAGGACCACATATGCCATCATATAGTGTCTAAGGCATTGGATGGTCCAGACAAGGGACAGATAGATCTTCTCAATGGGACTGTACCTGGCTTCGCAATCGTTGAACTTATTACTCAGGTAGTAGATTGCTCTCTCTCTACGTCCCGACTCATCGTGTTGCCCAAAGACCGCACCCATGGAGTGTTGAATGGTGGAGAGACATAGCAACAGAGGTCGTCCTGGTGTGGGAGGAACCAGGATGGGAGGTTTTGTGAGGAGTTGCATGATTTTGTCAAAGGCGGCTTGACATTCCTCATTCCAGTGGACCTGTGCATTCTTTCTTAACAGCTTGAAGATAGGCTCACAGATGGAGGTAAGTTGTGCGATGAATGGGCTGATATATTATAATCAGCCCAATAAACTCCGAACCTCCTTCTCAGATGTAGGGGGAGGCATGTCAATGATGGCTCTTGCTTTACTAGGTTCAACCTCGATTCCCCTTTGGTTGATGATGTACCCCTGAAGCTTGTCGGAAGAAACTCCGAATATACATTTGTTGGGGTTAAGACAGTTTGTACTTTTTGAGGCGATCAAACAGCTTTCTCAAATAGACAAGGTGTTCCTCAAGCTCTTTGGACTTGGCAATCATATTGTCCACATTGACCTCTATTTCCAGATGCATGAGGTCATGAAAATGTGCGGTCATTACCCTTTGATAAGTAGCGCCTACATTCTTGAGCCCAAATGGAATCACACGATAGCAGAAAACTCCCCAGGGGGTGATGAAGGATGTCTTTTCCATATCCTCCTCCGTCATTCTGATCTGATTGTATCCTGAGAAGCCATCCATAAAAGATAACATTTTGTGTCCGACTGTATTGTCTACCCAGACGTCTATGTGAGAAAGTGGGAAATCGTCCTTGGGGCTCGCGTTATTGAGGTCTCTATAGTCGATGTACATGCGGACCTTCCTGTTTGGCACTGGGACAACATTTGCTAACCAGTCTGGGTATAATACTACCTTGAGGAAGTTCACCTTGTGTTGCTTCATGATTTCCTCATTGAGTTTCAGGATCCATTGGGGTAGCCATCTCCTGAGTTTTTGCTTGATTGACCACTTGTTAGGCTTTAGGGGTAATGTGTGTACCATCACTTCGACATTCAGACTGACTATGTCGTCGTAGCTCCATGCAAAGACATATGTGTATTCTTTCAGAAATGCTATGAAATCTGCCCTAGCCTGTGGAGATAGCTTAGCACTGATGAGTACCTCTTTGACATCCTCTGTTGTACCGATGTTGACCCGTTTAGTTTCTTCCTCGGCATGCATATTTGGCCCCTCTGGATCATTGTCGTGGGGCTAGAAATCAGGTGTTTCACTATTTTTATCCATGTCATCATCTTCTTCTTTATAAGTGATGAGCTTTGATAGGATTTCTTATTTGAAGGTTGGGTCAGTGACATCGAAGGAGAGGATGTGCTCTAATTTCTGCCTCTGATGGTTCTTCATATTGGTCACACTGACTTTGGTGTTCTTATATTTGCACTGCGTGACCTCTAACTCTTTGATTGTGGCGTTTGCTGACTGGCCAGGTTGATCTGTTTCCTCGGCTACTGACACTATTTTTTGAGTTTTTTGGTTTTTCTGGGTTTTCTGATTTTTTTTTGTATTTTCTGTAGTATGTACAAGAGATGCTACTGATTGGTGGTTGTCTTGCTATTGACTAATAGATATGATGCTGCTAGGCCTTTCTCGTGAGCTTAACTCAGGGTCATTTTTTTTATCCTCACCTTGCTTAAGGTGAAACTTTGGTTGTGTGTACCATCTAGACCCGCCTCCCGGCTCCAAAGAGATTAACTCTAATGGTCTAGTGGGTTCTAGTTGTGACTCAGCCAAGACCATGATGGATGAGTGGTTCGACTGCTGATGGAGGGTTGTTGGCTCTAACACTTTAGCCTTTCCTTTTCTCAACCTCTAATGCTTGGCTGCGTCTTCGGCCCATACCGACAACTGTTCTTGAAACAACAGCTCTAAATCACTGACTTGATCACCCAACTGAACTGCCCTGCTAATTGTCTCATCTCTCTTTCGAGGTGCAATCAGGATACTGGATGGCACTCTACTCTGTTAGTGGCTTATCTGGACTATGAGACTGCTGTAAGTGATGTCCAAGATGGATAACCGCTCTGATTGTTCTACTGACGCAACTGCTTGTAAGACTATCACTACAGGGCTCGTTGTTGGGGCAGTGGCTAATGCTGCTAATGTGACTACAAGCAGTTGAGGTTGTGGCTGCATAATTTGATGTTGGCTCTTCTCTATAGTGGCCTGGTTCTAATTGGGATCAAATATCCCTACACTGACAAAGTTAGTGAGGTCTGACGAAATAAAAATCTTCTTGTACCTCTTAACGCGTGAATATCCATTTTTGTGCGGCTACCATGCGTAGCCTAGTCCCTCGAACTCTCGCCTTTCCTTCGCCTGGATGGGCTCGGAGATTCCTTAGCCGTATCGCTTAAGCAGTGTTCCTTTCTTATATCCTCATTTGCGACACATGTTTTCGATCATCCGAAGGGGATTACTGCAAACGGTCAGGTAGCTGACACGCTTGAGAGCTGGAATGTAGTTGATTGGCTTGAAAAGATTGACCCGAAACATGACATCAGATGGCTTGGGGTCAAAATGAACGGTCTAGAGTGAGACAACGGAGACTGACCCGACCTTTTCTTTGTCAAGATCTTCCGCTATGACAACAACTACGTTGTTGACCGAGCGAAACTTAACTATACAAAGCAGGAGATTGAATAAAGATTGAAAGAAGGCTCACCTGATGGAGGGTCGACGGGATCACCTGATGCTTGTGCAACCAAGGGCACCCAAGTAGGAGATTGAAAGAAGGCACCATATCCACAATATAGAACTCGACATCGAAGACTATAGGCCCTATGGTGAGAGGAATAACCAACATCCCTAGCACGTCGTGATGCGTGTTATCGAAAGTCGTCATTTCCTTTGTAGTTGGTATGATATCCTCGGCTTTGAATTTGATTTTATTTGCTGTGTACAAAAGGCAAACGTTTAGGCCTGTGTCGTTATCAACCAGGTAAGGGAAATTCTGAAGCTCTGATATTTCATTGTAATGAACAGGGGATGGTTATGATTGACTCCTACAGGAAGCAATTCCTCACTGGAGAAAGAAATAACTTGAGGCTCTACTATCATACTCACCATATTTTCAAGAGCAGACGACTCTAAGGTGGGCGAGACGTGAGCAGCCTGAAAGACCATGAGGAAGGCCTCTCGCTGTTTGGAAGAAGTATGGATAAGATCCAAATAGAGATGTCAGCCTTAACCTTCTTTAGTTGAGATGTGATGTCAGTAGAGGGCTGCTCCTGCCTAGTAGAAGCGGTAGGGACTGAAAAAGGGGCCATTTTAGAGGGTTGAGCAACTGGCTAGTGAAGGAAAGACGCTGAGCGATCAAGCTAGGCCGCTGGCGCTGGTAGTCTATACACCCTTCCTGACCTGGTGACCTCTGCGCACATCTCTGTGGCATAATCATAAGGTACATGATGAGTGCCCCTTGTTAGATTGATGACTAAAGGGATATGTGTTGCTGGTTCCAGCAGCGTCAATATGGGAATGGCTGAGAGGTGATCTAGTTAGATAGAATGCTGGATAGGATGAATAGGCTTGGGTTAGGCGAGTAGGCAAATGGGCGCCTCAGAGTGCGCGGTCGACAGTGTGATGGTACGCTCCACCCATGCGGTCAGTCGTATCATGTGGACTGCTGACTCAGAACCAGCACGACTCAAACGATGTAGGTGGGTAGGGAATGGCTCATCAACAGTATGGATCAGATTGGAGGGATCCACCACAGATGTCGTAGACCCAGAAGCAGAAAAGAAAATGGATTCCTAAGGCCCCAGCACCTTCCGAGTTGTTATGTGCAGGCATGAGATGGTTGACAATGTTGGGATAGGCAGGTGGTGCTTGTGCATGTGCGGGCGGTGGTGCTGGTGTGGTGTGTGCCTTCTGGGTGTCATTGATGATGACCTTGCAGTTAATCAAGTCCTCAACGGTATTTCGAAGAGCTATGCAATTATCTATCGAATGACCCGCGCAGCGATCGAAATTGAAGTGGAGGTTCGTGTTGTACCACACTGGAAGAGGGTTTGACAGGAGACGGACCTCCGGAAGGTTCAGGAGTGACACCACCTTGGGAAGGACGACACTCAATGGCTCAACTAGTGGGGTGTACTGTCATGTAGTATGCTGAGGTCGTCTCTACCCTAGGCGGGGTCCTTGCCAGACCGGTGCCACAAGGTACACCGGCTGGGTGGTGATGGTGATCTGTTGCGTGCGCAGTGCCCTAGGTGTAGGTGTATAGACTAATTGATTCAGGCCTAGTTGGTTTACCACATTGATGGGCATGGCGGGAGACCCTACATATGCGACGATAGGCTTGGGAGGATCCCTCCTCTTAGGGTAACTGGTGCCAACACCGTTATGAGTGCTGCTTCTTGCATGGTGATCCGAAGAGGTGGCTTGCTTGATGAAGGTGGCGAGTGTAGGAAAGCTGCCACTATGGAGGTAGCTCTCTACACGCGCACCTGCTCGAATCAAAGATGAAAAGGTGGTGACAAGCTGAACGCTCAACAGAGCCCCAATATCTGGCTACGTTCCTCGGATAACAGTTTCGATAGACTCCTCGCCAGAGGGTCTATCTCTCACTTGTGATGCTAGGACGTGCCAGCGGCTGACGTACTCCCTAAACGACTCGTGGGGTATCTGTCTTGTGGCGACAAGATCCTCCCTCTTTGGGACCAAGTCAAGATTGAAAGCATATTGGTCCATGAACACCTGTGAGAGGTTGTTTCAAGTATTGATTGAGCCCATGTTAAGTGATGTGAACCATTTGAGGGTTTGACCGATGAGAGTCTTTTGAAAAAGGCGGATCAACAACCTTTCGTCAGCCTGGAGATAAGCAAGGTCTCCGCAATATGCCCTATGGTGTGAAATGGGGCAACCCTTACCATTATACTTTTCAAAATCTGGGATTTGGAAATGCGGTGGGAGTGTCACCTCTGGGAAATAGCAAAGGTCCTAGAATTTGTAGGGTTGGCGGTTGCCTCCTTATACTTGTCAAAGTGCTCTCTCAAGGTCACCCGCCTTGGCGTGGAGGGTATCTGGAGATACTACCGACGAGGGTGATGTAGTGGGGGGAACGACCGCATACGCTGTGTGGGTCGCACCTAAGTTCTCCCTTGGGTCCATCATCGCGCCTACTAGTGCTGCGGTATGATGGCTAGCGTATCCATGCATATGTGCTGAATGTAGTTGTGGGAATGAAGGTGCCTGAACCTAATGATGTGTGGGATAAGCAGAATGCTGTGTAGTAGTGGGTGCTGAATGCAGGAGTAGTAGTTACTGCAATGGTACGACACCAGGTTGCAGGCTCTATGGATGCTATACTCCAACCAACCCAAGGGGCTGGCCACCAGATGCTGGAGTAGAATGCCGTGCAGTGAGGTGGGGTGTTTGTGAGTGACGTAGTGGTGTCACCCCTAACGTTGGTACAATGAGGAGCTGGGGTGAGGGCTGAGGTGGTGGTGCAGAAGGTGATGCCTGGAACACCGGAGAAGGCTGCCAGGGAACCTCAGGAACAATGGGGTCCATAGCAGACTGGATAGCAAAAACCATGCCCTCGATATTTTGGGTGAGGGCCAACAGATATTCTGCCTGTGCGATAGGAGATCCCTCAAGGACAGTGAGGGGTGGCATAGTCAAAGGTCCGGATGTCAAAGACAGAATAGATACAGATTGACTTGGAGGCAGGGAACCTGTAAGAGATGTTGCCATAGTGGGCTGAGTGCTAAAAGAGTGAGGGACTTGAGGGAGCGAGGTCGTCAGTGATACATTTGGAACCCGAGCAGTGGTCACTGAGAGAGACTCAATGCCTGGCTCCAGACCGGCCAAGGTCTATGGATGTCCTATGTTGTAGGGGATAGAGCCTCTGTGCACTGGAATGTGATGCACGAAGGGGATAGAGTGAATAGTTGAAGCCACAGTAAGGGTAGGAGGGACTAAAAACGGAGTGTCTGCCTGAGCAATAGTGGTGGAGAGAGGCTCACTGGTGCGCTGGGCCATGGTTGACCGAGAAATGGTGCGAATGGGACTACGTTGGCAAATGAGAGTCTTGTAAATATGTCTTGAATTATGTTTTTGTTTCAGGGTTGTTTGGTCATTTGACCATTTGGGTGCTCTAGTATTTAAGTAGGCTAAGGCACAGATTATGTAACCTTTTTGTCATTTGTGTAACCCTA
>JAMKQA010008374.1:0-30387 GCA_024699735.1 Posidonia australis | reverse complement strand
TGCTTTCTCAATTTGTTTTCTTCTGCATTTTCCCTAGTTTTTCTTCTGGATTTACTAGGAAGGCACGCTTTGCTTTACTGTTTTATGCATTTGCATCTGCACATAGAGAGCGATGATGATAAATCACTCAAAAAATGATATAACTTTGATTATGCTTATGCAATTTCTTTGCATTATACACTTGACCCGAGATAAAGGAGTGATATTTCTGAGCATAGGACACACCCCACACATCATGCACCTATTAGCATAAGGCACTAAACATGGCATGGTATATCGCCCTTGGGCGTATAGTAAGAGGCTGAAAAGCCAACATTTCATTGGAGAAATCATAGAAGACCGATTTTATCGGGCGTACGAGGGTACCTAACACCTTTCTCGTACGTAACAAGGATCCTTACCCACATCTTTTTGGTTTTCGCAGACTTGTCCTTATTATTTTGCATGATTTTTCATGTTTATGGTTTTCCTTGTCTTCCATAATAGACTAGATGGCGACTCCTGCATTTTTGCATTTTTTTTGTTTTATTTTTCGACGTGATTTTGTCGACCGTTTCGCATCCTTTTTGCGATCCTCCTCGCCGACATGGTTACACCCTCCTCTAGTGAAGCCTAAAGATCCTAACAATTGGTATCAGAGCCTTGTTAATCTAGGATAAAAATTTAACCATCTTCTAGATTATGGCTTCTTGTTCATATGACTCCAACATTATAGAAGGACAAAATATATATAGGCCACCATTTTTTGATGGAAATAATTATAATTATTGGAAATGTAGGATGAACATCTATCTTAAATCTATTGATCTTGATTTATGGGACATTGTTATAAATGGATACACACCTAGTGAAAAGAACTATAAAGAATGGAATGAAAATGAGAAAAATTTAGCAACATTAGATGCTAAAGGGTTAAATACTCTATTTTGTGCTATTAGTCAAGATCATTTTAATAGAATTTCAAATTGTAATACATCTCATGAGACTTGTCACATTTTAGAAGTCACCCATGAAGGAACAAATCAAGTAAAAGAAACAAAAATAAATATGCTTATACATAAATATGAAATGTTTAAAATGCAACCTAATGAATCTATTAGTGATATATTTACTAGATTTAGTGGGATAACTAATAATTTGCAATCCCTTGAAAAATGTTATTCTCAAAGTGAATTAGTTAGAAAGATTCTAAGATCTCTAACTCCGGATTGAGAAAAGAAAACCACAGCCATAGAGGAAGCTAAGGACTTATCCTCATATTCCCATGAAGATCTTATAGGAAACCTTACTTCATATGAAGTTCAATTGAAAGAAAAAGAATTAGAAAATATTCTAGAAAAGAAAAAAATTGCAGTTAACGCCTCCATCGAATTGGATGATTTGGATGAGGAAGATCTTGCTCTTATAACTCATAAGTTCAAGAATTATTTAAAGAAAAATGAAGTTCAAAAGAAGAACAAAAATAATAAAAGAAAAATTAAGAAAAAGAATGCTCTTCAAGCCACTTAGGATGATAGTGACTCTTCTATTGATGAAAACACTTCTTCATGTGGTGAAGTAGCTCACTCATGTTTTATGGTAATGTCTAGTGATGTATCATCTATTAATAATACAGAAGATTTTTCTATAGATGAATTACTTGATGACTTCAATGAACTTTATGATAAATATAAATCCTTGAAATGCAAATACAAAAATACGAACAAAGGCTTAATTGATCTATCTCATGAAAAAGAATCAATTTCAAAAGAATATGATGATTTAAGAACTAAGAATAAAGCTTTTGTGAAAGAAAATGAAGTTTTGAAGAATGAATTGAATATCATGAAAGGAAAATTTAATAAATTGGAAAATAACTTTGCATCATTGAAAAACAAAAGTGAAAGATTGCTTAATGATGTGAGTAAGTTTACAATTAGTAAGAATAACTTTGAATCAAGAAAATTTAAATACAAAAATGTGAATAAAAAAGGTACTCCATATGAAAATGGATTTATCAGAGCTAAAAATGATAAATATGAATTTGTCACCAAGAAAGGAAAATGGATACCCAGAAAGAACATTGATATGATTCCTAAAATTAATTTTGTACCTAAAATAAAATGGGTACCAAAGTCACTACTTAATGGTTGAGCTTAATTTCTTTAAAGTGTCATGGGACCATAAGTAAATTGACAAATATTATTAATCCCATTGAAAAAGGATATTTTAAGTTGTTATGTATGTCTTTATTGAATATTGATTGATAGATAAAATCATTTGCATAGAATTTCACTCAATGATTTTTAAAATGTATTCCGAAATATTCCCTGATTCGGTATACCATTTTTTAAACGGTCAACCGATTTTTACTATTTTAGTTTACCGAAATATACCAGTCGATCGATTGTTTTGATAGATAATTTCAGTCAATTTTATTTAATGATTTAAAAAAAAAATTTAACCATGGTTTGTTCTTACATTGAATATTACAATATCTTGACCATTCATTTGGATCTTTAAACCATAAATATATGCGTAAATGGACTTGATTGACATAACTTATAATCATGTTATACATTGTCATATTTTTTTTACACATGATAAAATGAAAATAAGAAAAATCATATAATCATAGTGATATTGAGATTAGTTTGCCAATGTTTTAAATGATTCATCTTTTTGCTATACTTGTTGAATATGGATTGTTTTTACCCATGCTTGGATCAAAGGGGAGCTTTACTGAAAATATGTTATTACCCATGCTTGTTGATAGGGGGAGTTTAATTAATTCATAAATTTCAACAAATGGTATCTTCTTAAAAGTCAGTTTAATAATTGAATCCAACCTCTACTAAAAGTTAATTTTGATGGTTCCCTAAGTTTTTTTTTTTTAAATGACATATTTGTGACATATGAATGTATTTTTTTTGGAGGGGGAGCACAGTTTAAATTAAATTTCAAAGATAAACTTGATATCGTATAAAATTGGTATAAATTATAGTTTGTTACATTTGGTATAATTTTCAAAATTGGTATCTAACAATTGGTCATATTTAAAAATTACTCATGATCTTGATTATTATTGAATATCTTGTCATAGGAACTTTGAGCATAAGGGAATAATTTTTTTTTAATTCGATTTTTAAACATGATTCTTGAAAAATCTTAAAACTTTAGATGTTTTCATTGCATAACATTTTATTGAAAAAGGGGGAGAAAATTAGAATAAATGGAAATAAAGATAAAAAACACTTGAGCTTTATCATATAAAAGAATTGACAAAAAGGGGGAGTATATTGACACATATTTATGCAAGGTTAAATAAGTTTACAAAAAGTGAGAGAGAGTTAAAATTTTATGATATTTTTTTGCTAATGACAAAAAGGAGGAGAGTACTAAGAAAAGTTAATGTGTTGTTTTACTTTGAAATATTTGTAGTTTTGCCATCATCAAAAAGGTGGAGATTGTTGGCTTTATTAGCTATATTTAATTTTGATGATAATAAAAGACTAATGTGCTTTATGAGAATATTTCATAGCAAAGAAGATCAATGATGGACTCAGATGATTCAAGCTTAAATGGGAAGCTATCAGAAGAAAAAGATATATGTGCTACCAAGAAGAATTTAAGATGAAGGAAAAGGAGAAGAAAAATTAAATAATATTTGTAATTATTTTTGATGTAATTTTTTATTCATTCATGTATTCCTAGGAACTTGTAATTATCTCCCAAATATCCCCATAGAGTCATAGGAAAATTGCCTTAGCTCCAAAACCAACCATTCATTGAAAAACATTCATTATAAGACTAAAGGCATTTTCGGTATACCGAAATATATGTAGATTAGAAAAATCAGAGAAGAAACCCAGAACGACGTACCAAAATTCACTAGCATACCGAATTAGAGATTTTCGACATACTGAATTATTTTCGGTATACCAAAATGCTTGACCGTTGTACATTTCGGTCAACCGTTTTGATTTTGGCATACAGAATCAGTAGCCGTTGTTGAACGTTAGAAAGATGTTTGACACATTTTTATACCCATGTTTTCCTATAAATAGGCCCCCATTCTTCACCTATCAAGCACGAATACTTCCCACACCAAGAATAGAGCTTCAAGCATCACTATTTCCAAGCATTCACTCCTACTCTATTAGAAATACTTCCAAGGCAAGAGTGCTTCATTTTCATCCATCAACTTAGCCAAATTGAGTTTGGGAGATTGTAGAAAAAGAGTTGTAAAATCCAAGTGTAAAGGGTCTTCTCCGGATTGAGAGAAGGAAGTCACGTTTTTTTTGCGGAGCTTGGCGAGGATTTGTCAAGGGTGTACGGCACGATCTTGGCCCGGAACAAGATCAGGTTAGTAAAATTTTCGAGGGGTTCTCGAGGAGTGGACTAAGCCAGGGAGGCTGAACCACTATAAATTTACTTGTGCATTTCATTGTCTCTCATCCCCTTTCTTTGTATGCATTGTTTTGACATTAAATTTCCTAGCTATATTCAAATTGCTTGAAATCTTGCTAATTGATAAACTAACCCTGAAATTGGATAATTACTCGTTAAATCACTATTCACCCCCTCTAGTGAAGCCTAAAGATCCTAACAGCTGCACCATCTGACGTTGGCTCCTCTCTGTAGTGGCCTGGCTCTGATTGGGATCGAGTATCCCTACACTGACAAAATTGATGAGGTCCATTGGAATAGAAATCTTCTTGCACCTCCTGGTGCACGAATATCCGTCTTTGTGCGACTGCCACTCGTATCCCCGTCCCTCGAACTCTCGCCTTTCCTCCAGCTAGATGGACTTGGAGATTCTCTGGCCGTGTCGCCCGAGTGGTGTTCCTTTCTTGTATCCTCATTTGCGACACACATTTTTGATCATCTGAAGGGATTGCCACGAACGGTCAGGTGACTGACACGCTTAAGAGCCGGAATGTAATTGACAGGCTCGAAACGGTTGACCCAGAACATGACATCGGATGGCTTGGGGTCGAAATGGATGGTCTGGAGGGAGACGGTAGAGACTGACTTGACCTTTTCTTTGTCAAAATCTTCCATCATGACAACAACTACGTCGTTGCTCCAGCGGAACTTAACCATACGATGGAGGGTCGAGGAGATCACCTGATGCTTGTGCAGTCAAGGGCACCCAAGTAGAAGATTAAAAGAGGACTCCAGATCCACAATATAGAATTCGACGTCTGTAGACACCCCATTTTGGCAGCCACTCGTAGTGGATTTCTCCGGAAGAGCGCTCTCTAGCGGCATTGAGGCATTTCACCCCTTCTAAACCCCATTATACCCTAAAACCAACCTAAACACCCAACATTACCCTAAACACTTAAACGAACCCCCACAAACCCTTAAACTAGGCCCAACACCAAAACCCAGCCAATGTACCCTGTGCCAATGGGACATGCGGCCTGGTTGCATGACCTAAACGCGCGTCGTGGATGCGGGGGAGGACCAGGGTTGTTTTGCCGGAGCCGCTCAACTCGTCGCTATCATTGTACCTGGTACGAGTTACGAGGTCGCGTCGCTCCGCTACAGCCTCGCGTGCCTGACGCCTCTGCACCAAAACACCGCCCACGGGCAGCCACAGCCATGCCCTACCGCCCCCTGCTCTTGCCGCCCATGCCCTGCCACCGCCTAAGCACGCCAGCGACCCATGCCCTGCCAACTGCTTGCACACGCCACCACTTCCTCCAAAACGACCTCCCCTCAGCCACGAGCAGGCTCTAGGCTCTCTGGCCTCTCTTAGACCTTTTACCCCTCTAGATTCCCACTCCGAGCTCCAATCGTCCCAAAGCACAGCCACCACCACCAGCCACCGATTTTCAGCCATCCTTCAGTTTTCCGGCCATCCAGAACAACCACGACGTCTCCCTTTGGCCTTGCATCCAGAGCCCTGCGCTAGAGCACACGTCCTTGTCTCCTGGCAGAGCCTCCCCTCTCGCTTGAGAAAACTTGCATTCCTCCATCGTCCACCAAAATCGTCGGTCGGAAACTAACACCCATTCCCACACCCAAGCCACCAACACTAACCTACCTCCACATTACAATCTCAGAGCCATCCCTGATGACACCACAACCCTCCGAGCCCACCTCCATCGCCCCGAGCACCGATGCCACCAGAGCAGCCGCTGCGAGTTGCCGCCGGAGAGGACACCCAGCACATACAAGTAATCTTCCCTCCTTGCCATAAACCCTTTTTTCTTCCTTGTTTTTATCTGGAACCTCAGTCATGTCATCCTCAACATGTTTGCATCTCATTTCTTCATGCCATATTCCTCATTTCCGTCGTCTTCCCCACCTCCAGTGATGTCAAAATCCGACTTCGGTGACGTAGGTGGGTGGGGGCATCCACATGGCCATTTGCATATTCAAGCATATAGGAATGTCCCCCGACCTCCCTTCTGGCTTCCCATGCATCATACAACATTTTTTGCATCACGACATATCGGTATGCCAGTCGGCAAAGCTCGCAGCTCTGTCTCCAGTAGGCGCGTCCTGGTTGCACACCCGACATGCACGGTTCCGCCAAGGACGAAACAAGCTGTCGAGCTGAGCCCTGGCACCACCCACCTCATTCATTCTACCACCATATGTCCACGCATCCTAGGGCCTAATTAGTCCCATCTAGGTCCCCACGCATCCATTTAGTCATTTTCATTGCCATACTTCACGAGGAGTAAGGCGAAGGTTGCTGATTCGCTGTCCTGTTCTGTGACTAGCATGCGCGCCCTGCTTGCGCGGTGGACATGCATGGGTCTGTCAGGGACAAAATGGACAGCTAGCCTGAGCCTTAACCTGCTTATCCCATCCATTTCCACTGCATATCCATGCATCCAAGCATGTCATTTATCATCTCATGTCACTTATCATCATACATCATTACCCACAACAAGTGAACAAATAATGTATCATGACACTCATCTCTTGCATCATGACACACTTGCATTAGGGGCGATGACGATTACTATGTCGGGTCCTTTTGACTGATGGTCCAGGATTCACATAGCGTTTCTAAGCACACTTAGGTCATATCGTTTCCACCCCACTCACATCATTTGCATCAGCATAGTATATGGCATACATACACTTAGACGTAGCAAGCATACATGATCATTTGCATTCGGTGACACACAAGGGAGCGAAAAGCCTAGAAAGACTGATTTCTTGGGCGTATGGGGGTGCCTAACACCTTCCCCATGCGTAACAGGAATCCTTACCCTCTCTCTGGCCCGCAATGACCAATGCGTTGCATCCATTAGGCACGAAGCATGCACACACATTCACGCGTACATTTGCATTATTTTTTGCGTTTTATCGCATCCAGTTTTCCTTGTCTTTCCGGTTTTAAAAAGATTAAGTGGCGACTCCGTTTTGTCCGTATCGTTTTCTTTTCCTTTTTTGTATTTTCTTCGATGTTTTCGAGTCGAACGTCATTCCTCGAATTCACCATCTTTGTCGTGACCTTTTCGATCCATTGCACACTCCCTCGCTGCGAAAGGTCAGCGCCGGCATGGTCACAATGATGAAGACTACAAGCCCTATAGTGAGAGGAATAACCAGCATTCCTAGTGCATCGTGATGCGTGTTATCAAAAGCCGTCATTCCTTTCGTAGTTGGTATAATATCCTCGGCTTTGAATCTGATTTTATTTACTATGCGCAAAGGACAAACATTAAGGCCCGTAGCGTTATCAACTAGGGTGAGGGGAATTCAGAAGTTCTAACATTGCACCGTAATGAACAGAGGCTGGTTATGATTGACTCCTATTGGAGGTAATTCCTCGATAGAGAAAGAAATGACATGAGGCTCTGCAATCATACCCACCATATTTTCCAGAGTGGACGATTCTATGGTGGGGGAGACGTGAGCAGCCTGAAAGACCCTGAGGAGGAAGGCCACTAGATGTTCCGCAGAAGTATGGATTAGATCCCAAATGGAGATATCAGCCTTAACCTTCTTTAGCTGAGATGTGATGTCGACAGAGGGTTGCTCCTGTCGGGTCGAAGAAGTAGGGACAGAACAAGGGACCGTCCTGGAAGGTTGGGTAGCCAGCTAAGGAAGGGAAGACACTGAACGGGCAAGTTGGGCTGTTAGCGCTGGTGGCCTATACACCCTCCCTGACCTAGTGACTTCTGCATACATTTCTGTGGCATAATCATAGGGTACATGGTGAGTGTCCCTCGTCAGGTGGACTACAAGAGGGGTACGTGCCGCCAGCTCTAGTTATGCCGACATTGAGCTGATTGAAAGGTGGTCAGACTGGAGAGGTTGTCGGATAGGATGCTGGGCAGGAGGCTGGACAGGATGCTGTAGACACTTCGATTTTGAGGTGACTCATAGATAAGCTTTCTAGATGTTGCTTTGGATGTGGCTAACCCTTGAATCCCATTAGCTAAACCAATCCTAAACCTACAGCAAGCCCACAGCCTAATTAGAAATCCCGACAGGTAGGGGAGAGCACCAAGGTAGAGCACCAATGTAGAGCATTTAGCTAGCTCACCAAGCAGGAGCACGGCAATGGCGCATCTAGCTGGAGCGCCAGGCTGACGCACCTACCTGGCACACCAAGCTGGCACATAGCCACTTCTCAGGCTGCTGGCTGCTGGCTGCTGGCTTTCCACCTCCCATGGCTGTAACCTCTACCAACGAATATGCCAAGGAATCTTCCCAGGCTCTTCATTTACAAGGCTGCTTGTATTCTCTAGGAGTTAACCATGAGAAATCCCTATATAAAGACATCCATAGGCAACAATTTGGTGCCCCCTTCTCCTTTGATGATCTGACCTGAAGAGCCAGTGCAAGCTATATACTGTTTTCTGCAATCTACTCACTTTTCTCTCAAGCACTCCCTTATATTTTGGAGCATTGCCAGCCCTTCCAAAGCAACAAGGATCCCATTATCTTTGATTTCTCAAGAAGGAACACCATGGGAGGTAGGTTCTCTCTTTCCCTTGTTCTTTAGTTTCATCTCTTGCACCAAGATAAAACATGCCTTGAACTTAGCATATAATCTGATTCTTGCTGTTTATATAAGAGATTTTCATTTCATATACAAGATGTCTTGCATATAGGATCCATATGTTAAAAATCTGCATCATGTAATTCCTATGTGTGGTTTTATTATTTTTCTTCTCTATTTCTTTACACTTGGATTCATGATCCATGCACATGTATGCTAAGATATGCAATAGACATGTTCTTTACATATTCACCACTTGCATATGGGCTGTCAAGTTTATCTTTTCACACATGTTCTTCAAGATTTCGTATAAGTATTTCTGCCATAAACCCATGATTTACTTTGCTTTCTAATCAAATAAAAAGAAAGGTTTCTATTCATTTTCATCTCATCATATTTTTGTTTCTATCATCTGTATAACTAACCTAATAAAAAAGAAATCGCCTCTCTGAATCTGGACCAGAATTCTGGATCAGACTGTCTGATCCAGATTTTCTGGGGTGCACCATTCTAGCGAACCTATATGGCGTACCAGAATGGCGCCCTAAATCAGAGCACCACTCTGGCACACCATTCTGGTGCACTAGACTGGTCAGAGAACAGATCATCCTATTTTTGCATCCCCGTCTACATGTTTTCCCAAATAGTTTTGAGTTTGATTCTTTCAGCGATGATTCCTTGGTATTTCACGATTGTGCATACATGGTTTCAGCTTCAAACAATGTTGTTTTCTAAGTCGTTTTACTCCTTGGATTTTCAGTCCATGGTTGAAAATCTGGTAGGATGATTGCACTTTGCTCCTCTATGGAGATTCTATGCATCAACCCATGATCCAGTAACATAGCTGAACCTTGTTGTTTTCATTCAGCATAAGTAGGATGTGACCTTGTGTGAGACTACTAGCCCTTGAGCACAAGATCCATGAGCATCTCATACTTGCATGTCTTTCATTTTTTTAAAGGATATTTTCCATTTTTCCAAGGACTTTACATTGCATAACTTTCTGAAACGCATTTATA
Source organism: Posidonia australis (assembly GCA_024699735.1). Taxonomy (NCBI): domain Eukaryota; kingdom Viridiplantae; phylum Streptophyta; class Magnoliopsida; order Alismatales; family Posidoniaceae; genus Posidonia; species Posidonia australis. The sequence goes on along the minus strand of JAMKQA010008374.1, from coordinate 20,409 downwards.
TGACATTGCACTGCATGGCTTTCTGGTATTTTCCATGGCAGATCTTTCTAGCCCACATAGGAGCACATATGTGGCGCACCAGACTGGCGCACCAGTCTGGCGCACCTAACAGGCGCAGCAGCCTGTTTTCAGTAGCACACAACAGATTTTCACGTGGTTTTTAGCATGATTTCTTGCTTCGATTTACTTTCAGTTTTCTCTGCCTTTCTTCCCGGATATATCCAGTAAGACCCTTTTCTATTTTTAGCCATTTCTATGCATGTTAGATCATACATTGCATGTAGTAAAGCAAGGATGAAAAATCGCTCAAAATACTTAGATCCTTGATCTTATTTATGCAATATATTTGCATCGACACTTGACCCGATATATAAGTGATATCTCTGAGCACTAGGACACACCCTGCACTTCGTGTACCCTTATTTTAGCATAAGACACCACTCACTTAGCATGGCATGGCATATCGCCCTCGAGCGTACAGAAAAGGCTGAAAAGTCGACATTTCATAAGCAAATGAGAAACCTATAGAGAGACCGATTTATCGGGCGCACGAGGGTGCCTAATACCTTCCTCGTGCATAACAGGGATCCTTACCAATTTCTGGTTTACAAAGACCTTTTCCATTGGTTTTTATATGCATGATTTGAATGATTTATATGGTTTTCCTCGTCTTCCATTTTTAATAGACTATGCGGCGACTCCTGCATTTGCATTTTTATTTTGCCGTGACTTTGCCTTTCGCGTCGAGCCTCGAGGCTATCGCCGGCATGGTTACAGATGCTGGACAGGAGAGTAGACAGGATGAGTAGGCATGGGTAGGGCTAGTAGACAAATGGGCGACCCAGAGTGCACGGTCCACGGTGTGGCGGTACGCTCCGCCCTAGCGGTCAGCCATATCATGTGGACTGCTAACTCAAAACCGACACGACTCAAATGATAATGATGAGTGGCGAAAGGCTCATCAACGGTGTGGATCAGGTTAGAGGGGTCTACTACGGATGTCATAGACCCTGAAGCAGAAAGGAAATGGATTCCTGTGGGATATATGGGTGGCGTCTGCGCACGTGTAGGTGGTGGTGTAGGTGTCGTGTGTGCCTCGTGGGTGTCGATGATGATGACCTTGCGGTCAATCAAATCCTAAATGGCATTCCGAAGAGCCACGCAATTATCCGTCGAGTGACCCGCGTAGTGGTGGAAATTGCAATGGAGATTTGTGTTGTACCACCCCGATAGTGGGTTCGGTGGAGGGCGGACCTCTGGGAGTTTCAGGAGTGACACCACCTTAGGGAGGATGGCACTTAGTGGCTCAACAAGTGGGATGTACTGTCGTGTAGCACGCTGAGGCCTTCTCTGCCTTGGGCGAGGTCCTTGCCAGACTAGTGCCGCGGGATACACCGGCTGGGTGGTGGTAGTGATCTGTGGTGTATGTGGTGCCCTAGGTGTAGGTGTATAGACTAACTGATTCGGGCCTAGTTGGTTCACCACATTGACAGGCATGGTGAGTGACCCTACGTATGCGACGATAGGCTTGGGAGGATCTCGCCTCTTAGGGTAACTGGTGCCAGCACCATTACCAGTGTTGCGGCTTGCATGGTGATCCGGGGACATGGCTTGTTTGGCGAAAGTGACGAGTATAGGAAAGCTGCTGCTGCGGAGGGAGCTCTCTACACGCGCACCTGCTCGAATCAAAGATTGGAAGTGGTGATAGGTTGATTGCTCAACAGAGCCCAAACATCTGGCTGCGCACCTCAAATAATGATTTTGATAGACTCCTCGTCGGAGAGTCTATCTCTCACTTGCGATGCAAGGACGCACTAGCGGCCGACGTACATCCCCAACGGCTCGTGGGGTTTCTATCTTGTGGCGACAAGGTCGTCCCGCTTTAGGACCAAGTCGAGATTAAAGGCATATTGGTCCATGAACGCTTGTGAGAGGTCATTCCAAGTTTTGATCGAGCCCATGTCAAGCGATGTAAACCACTTGAGGGCCAGACCGATGAGACTTTTTTGGAAGAGGTGGACCAGCAACCTCTCGTCAACTTGGAGCTGAGCGAGATCTCCGTAATATGCCCTAAGATGTGAAATGGGGCAGCCCTTACCGTTGTACTTTTCAAAGTCTAGGATCTGGAAATGCGATGGGAGTGTCGCCTCTGGGAAATAACAGAGGTCTCGGAATCCATAGGGTTGGCGGTCGCCTCCCTGCACTTGTGAAAGTGCTGTCTCCAGGTCACCCACCCTGGCATGGAGGGTATCTAGAACTGCCACCGACGAGGGTGATGCAGCAGGGGGAACGACCGCATATGCTGTATGGGTCGCACCTAAGTGCTCTTCCGAGTCCACCATCATACCCCCTAGTGCTGTGGCATGATGGCCAGTATATTCATACAGAAGTGCTGGATGCGATTATGGGAGGGAAGGTGCCTGAACCTGATGGTGTGTAAAAGGAGGATGACTGGAGAGTTGTGTGGCAGTGGGTGCTGAATGTGGGAGCAATAGCAGTTGCAACAGTACGACGCCAAGCTGCAGGCTCTGTGGATGCTGTACTCCAACCAACCCAAGGGGCTGGCCATCAGATGTTGGAGTAGAATGCTGTGCAGTGAGGTGGTGTACGTGTCTGAGGCAGTGGTGTCACACCTAATGTAGGTGCAGTGAGGAGCTGGGGTGAGGGCTAAGGTGGTAGTTCCGATGCCTGGAACATCGGAGCAGGCTACCAAGTAACCTCAGGAACATTAGGGTCTATGGTAAACTAGATAGCAAAGGCCATGCCCTCGATCTTCTAAGCGAGGGCCAACAGATATTCTACTTGTAAGGTAGGAGATCCCTTAGGGACAGTGAAGGATGGCACAGTTAGAGGTCTGGATGTCATAGGTGGAACAGCTATAGGTTGCCCTGAGGCAGGGAACCTGCAAGGGATGTCGTTATAGTGGGCTGGGTGCTAAAAGAGAACCTTGAGGAAGTGTGGCCGTCAGTGATACATCTGGAACCCGAGCTAGAGTCACTGAGATAGACTTAGTGTCTGGCTCTAGACTGGCAAAGGTCAGTGGATGTCCTACGGGGTAAGGGACAGAACCTTCGTGATGCACGAAAGGGACAGAGTAAACAGCTGAAGACACAGCAAGGGTAGGAGGGGCTGAAAATGGAGTGCCCCCCTGAGCAATAGTGGTGGACAGAGAGTCGCTGGTACGTTGGGCCATGGTTGACCGGGAACAGGTGAGAATTGGACTACAGTGGCAAACAAGGGGATGAATCTTAGGACGAGCTATCGTCAAAGTGACAAATAACTCAGGAAAAGACGATCAGCAACGAAGCGTCGCAAACAGGGGAGTTAAGATAGGAACGCTCGAGCAGTGACTAAGGAACTCACGCTCTACCTGAGAAAAAAATAGGAAACTACTGGTGTTAGAACCAACGACAAGATGCAGTTGTTATAGTGACGTGAATGGCATTCATGCACATGGATGCAACTAACATACTCTCTCTCACCAACTAAGTATTTCCTAAAAGGTCGTCTACTCTGAGATCACACATGGGTAAATAGGTCACTGACTCAGGCTAGAAAGTAAAGGTCCCTGCCTTAAATCCTAGCCAAAGTGCAGGCAGTGAACGGGTGGTGCGTTGGTGGCCTCATCTCCTACAGTAACGTGGAGTTGGACCCTCTACTAACACCGGCACGACCCCAGATAAGGGGGTACAAACTAGCAACACATCCTACACCAAAGCTATAGAACGCGCAGCTAGAATTATCCTTCGTAGAATGTGGGTGGACTCAGGGGAGAAGATGCATGCCCTATATGATCAATCATGCAATATGCCTATGTGTTTTTTTACTTGCATTTCATTAACCAGGGGGAAGACTTCGTTTTACCTTATTAATTGTTCTTTGAGTTTGTGTGTTTTATTTTAACCAGAAGGGGGAAATAAACACATCTCTACTCTCCTAGACATGTCAACAGCAAAAGGGGAAGAAAACACACAAATAAGGCAAACAAGAAATCAAATAACAAGCAAAAGACATGATCTTGGCATGTACAAGTGTCGTAGCATCATGATTGTGAAAAGAAACATCCATCACATCAAAAGGCAAAGCATGTGGCATGCAAGTGCAGTGGCAGAGCAAATGTGTAAAAGAAAATGTGAAAGGCACACTAAGTAAGCAAATAATCACAAACAAAGCAAACAAACAAGCATGTGAAGCCAAAGCCTCAAAAAGCAAGCGAGGAGACTAACTTGAAAACTAGAATCCTGTACTCCCTAGTGGAGTCGCCAATTCTGTGACCATGCTCGCCCAGGAATCCGACGCGAAGTCGTGCTAGAGGAAGGAAGCCACAGCCATGCCAAGATAGCGAAGGTGCAAGATAGGATAAAACGAAAAAGAAAAAGAGTCGCCACCTAATCTTTTAAGGGAAAGACGAGGAAAACCACAAACAAACCACAAAGGATGAATGCATGAGATGCAAACATGAAGGCCAGATGTCCACAAACTAGAGGATGGGTAAGGATTCCTATTACGCAAGGGGAAGGTGTTAGGCACCCTCGTACGCCCGAGAAACTCAATCTTTCTAATCTAATTCGCTTGCTAGAGGCTGAATGAATACTTGCTAAACCTAGATGGTGCTCTAAACATGCTAATACAATTACCAAGACAAGACTGGATGGATGTGCTAGGTGGCATGCGAAAACTGCGAAGAAATCCACACAAAATATCGCAATCATGAAAAATGACACGACAAAGAAAATCACATGAAATGACAAAGTTTTTGGTGAGAATGACTCGAAAAAATCATATAGGACTCAAGAAAGTCAATAATGCAACCAACTTAGGTCATCAGAATCATAGAAAACATCGTGGAAAATGAGATGGAAAAATTGCAAAGAAATCCGTGCAAAACAGGCAAACTTTGACATGTGAAGAAATTCACATAAAATGACGACGTTTTTGGAAAGAACGCTCTAAAAAACCACACTAACATCAAGAGCACCAAAAATGCAATAGACCCAAATTATTAGAATCACAGAAAACACCATGGAAATCGGAATGGAAAAATTGCAAAGAAATCCACGTAAAATTGGCAAACGACGACATACAAAGAGAATCACATAAAATGACAGTGTTTTCGGAAAAAATGCTCGAAAAAACCATACCGATATAAAAAAGATAAAAGTGGGGTCAACCCAAGTCATCAGAATCGTGGAAAAAGTCATGAACATCAAAAAGGAGAAATAATTCGCAAGTGGGCCAATGTGGATCTTTCAGTCAGTTAGTGTATGCCCTTAGGCACTGAAATTCAAACCAAATCAAAAAAATCTGAAATGTAGGAGTAAAGAAAATCAAATCGAATGTCTGGTGAGAGACTCCAAAAACAAAGTAAAGAAAAATCTACGAAAGAAACACATGAGATGCAGGTTTACTTAAAAAAGGATGGACTGATACGCAAATATGATAAAAACTATGCAAAATGTATGAATGTGTACTTAAATGTGTAAAAGGTGCTAAGGAATGACTTGGACAAAAATTATGCAAGACTGAATGCGAAAACTAACATGTAGGTGCATGAATTGGTGGCATAGGGGCAATTTGGTCATTTCTATGGTCAGATGTGATCAGTACATGTATGAGGATGATGCCTAGTCTGGGATATATCCAAATGTGTGCGAAATGTCCAAAAAATGTTATTGGCAAGAAAACATGCAAAGGATAAGGTTTTAAAAACAATAAAACGATGTAAACATAGTAAAGGACAAGACCAGGGACTAAAATGCAAAATTCATGAAAAAAGAGGAAAATCATGATTAAAACATATTCAATGGCCTCTATCCTAGTGTGCAAATGATGAATTAAATGAAAATGTGCCACTAAGATGCGTGATAATTGTACCTTGGTAATTTCCTGAAAACTCAAGATCTAATGTGCAAAATTCACGCATAAATGAAAATGTGGCCAAAACATGAAGCCAAAGATCATTTAACAATGCAAACATGATTTTTAAATGATAACTATGTTTAAGTGTAAAATTACAAATGCATATGTGACCAAAAGTGAAAAAATGCCAAAAATATATGTTAAAACAATTAAAACACTAATTAATGGATTTGACATTAGTCTAAGGGCTTGGATGCAAATTTCCTATATCCACTAACTATATGCTACAACTCTAGGGCTTGCATGCAAAATTTCAGGGTTCAAATGTGATAAAAGCTCAACTTTTGAGATAGTCAGTGTAATTTTAAAGTCTTTTAGGGTTCAAAATGCAAATCTCACAGGAAAAACTCATTTCAAAAAGTTATAGGGCCCTAATGCAAATGTTCAGGACTTAAATGCAAAAGAAACATGATCTCAGGGACCTAAATGTAATAAAACATGTATGAATGCATTAAAAATACAAAATTAAAATATACAGGGAAGTATATGCAAACTTTACAGGATAAAATGAAGAAATAAAAGTTATCTAAACTATAGGAGCTTTAAAATAAATTACAGGGCCAAAACGTAAATAATTAAGGACCTAAGAAATAAAAAGTTAAAACTAAAGGGGCCTGGGCCAAAACAACTCCTTCGAAGATCACCGGAGGACCATCAGCGTCCCCCCTCTGGTGCAACCACCGGCGACAACCCAGCGGCGGTGCGGGGACTGGATGGCTCCGGCGACGGCTCAGGAGGCTGGAGGGAGGCACGGTGGGTGTCTTCAGAGTGTCGGAAGGGACTGGGGAGGCCTAAAGATCTCCCCCCATCTCTGGCTCCGATGTGGAGCTGATCGGCACTGAGGAAGATGACAGCGAGGGTGCTGGTGGCGACGCGACGACTGGGACGGCCCGACGAGGATCAGGAGAGCTTCAGGGAGACTTGAGGGGACTTCTAGAGGTATCGACGAGGACCAGGGAGGTCAGGCGTGCTCCCCCCGTCTCCTGTGTCGGAGACGATGACGATAAAGGCATGGGTGACGCTCCAGGCTCTAGAGCAAAAGCGCGGCAGCTCGGCGAGGTTCATGACGATGTGGTGGGTCTCTCGGTGGAGGTTGCAAGCGATGGGGACGTCCGGTGACTTCCAATAGTTTCAACCGTGAAGGAGCGGCAATCGGCGGAGCAGCGGCGATGGCAGCGTTGGCCTTGGCCACATGAGGCCAAGGAAGCCTCTCCTGAGCAACGGGGCTTAGGGAGGAAAGGGAGGCAGAGGGAGGAGAAGTAGGAAAGGCCCAGGGCCTCGCTGGTAGTGGTGAACCCACCTCCAGAGGTAGGGAAAGGCGATGCAGAGGCGGCGGTTCCCGGTGACACACGACCCAAGAAGCTAGAATGGGTTGGACGGAACTAACGACGATGAGTTAAAGTAAAATAAAAGGGGAGGATTACCTAGATGGGCGTCCTAGTTGTCTCCAACGGTGGTGACAGTGCTCCGACGGACACTCTGGTTGCGGAGGTTGAAGCTTCTAGGGGTTTGCGAAGAAACTTTGGTTGTGGGAAAATGGTTGGGCTTCTCTAGGGTGGATTGAGTGCTCTAGGAGTCTGCAAGCGAGGGCCTGAAGAGAGCTGGCATGAAGACCCCTTTGTCGGCGGTAGACGGCTCTTTTAGGCTCCGGTCCAGCCTTCTCTCGCCGTTGATCTTCCTCCTCAAAGACTAGGCGCCGTTGGATCGAGCGCGAACGGAGGAGGAAGGTCCGGAGATCGTGCAAGAGGAGGATTGAGGGCCGGAGATCTCGGGAGTGACCGTCGGAAATGGCGTCGGAGATGTTGTCGAAGAAACGGGGTCACCGGAATTATTTTTCTGGCTTTATAAAGTTTGTGATTTAAGGGTTTAACAAGGTATTGGGCCTGGTAGTTGGGCCTAGTTTTAGGGTTTTCTTTTTTGTTTTTGTTTTGGGATTTTAGGGTTTTGATTTTAGGTTTTTATTTGGATTTTGTAATTTGAGTTAAATTTTTGATTTTGTAACTTAGGGTTTAATTAATTGGTTTTAAATTAGGGTTTTAATTACTTTGGGGTTTTTAGGATTTTAATTATTTTAGTGTTTTAGGTTCTTAGATTTTAATTAGGATTTTGAATTTAATTAGGTTTTTGGATTTTAATTACGGTTTTTAGTTTAATTAGAGTTTTTGTGTTTTAATTAGAGTTTTACTTTAGGGGTTTTAGATTTTGATTAGGGCTTTTAGTTTAATTACGGTTTTTTTTGGATTTTAATTAGGGTTTTTAGCTTAATTAGGGTTTTTGTATTTTAATTAGGGTTTTGAGTTTAATTTAGGGGTTTTGAATTTTAATTAGGGTTTTGGGTTTAATTAATTAGTGTTTTAAATGATTTAAATGGATTTTGACTTTAATTCGGGTTTTCACTTAATTAATTGGATTTTAAGTTGTTTAAGTGGATTTTATTTAATATTGACATTAATTAGGATTTTCACTTGATTAATTGGATTTTCTATGGATTTAAGTGGATTTTATTTAATTTTGACTTTGATTAGGATTTTCACTTGATTAATTGGATTTTCTGGTTTTAATTCTTAATTATAGTTTTTCGCTTTGATTAGGTCAGAGTGGACTGATGTGGGCCGGAAGGGGTTTGTGTGGGTTTGAGGGTTTTAGTGGAGTTAGGGTTTAGATTTGAAAGTTAGAGTTTTGGTGGTCACAACTAGAGAATCTTTCCAAATGAGCCAGTTGCTAAGTGACTTCAAAATCGGGGTGTCTACAACCCCAAACCTGGGTACACTACCTAAATCATAGTATCACAAGCAATAACGATAATTATAGTATTATATAAACAACTGCAATTAACTAAGGCTCACCTCTAGGAACAATGTGTGGCTAGTGAGTCCCACACGAGCACCAGAACTGGACTACACCACCTGCACTTGAAACCAAACAAAGCACGCGTGAGTGACATCCAAGTCATCCAGTACACGCCCTAAACAACAGAAAACACAAACCTAGATTATTACAAAACATGGTTGTCGAAATTCATTTTAAAACATCATTTCCTTTTTAAAACATTTGGAATCTCTATCCAAAATATGTCTTTTCCAAAAGTTTTCATTCTCTTTCAATCCATGCATTTTTAACCTTTTTATACATTTCGAGAAATCCACATTCTCGACTAGATCTAGCCTAAAACACAGGGCCTCACAGGGCTTAAGACAAAACCACATACATTGACTAGTAACTAGTTAAAACATAATCCTTATTTAACGCTAGAATCTGAAGACAATGCATAAGTTTAGTTCTAGCTACAACCACACATTTTATTTCCACTTCTCTTATTGGTGTTACCTTAATCAGAGGTAACCAAGCACACAAGCAGTAGGTGAGGACACCATTTTCCCTACCTCTTTGCATTGTCACGGCGAAGTTCCCTGTACAGGAGGACACCGCCTCAACCAACCGGCCTCAATTTCATTTCATATGTACGGGGATATGTCTTTCTCTAACGTCCCATCGGTGACCCTAACACCTAGTTCACATGCCAAGCTCAGCCTACATCATCTCAAGCTCGGTGACCACGGTTGTATCTGACAACTGATATCCTATCAATTTACCGACACCAATCCCTTGTGGTCCCACACTAGCAACCACAGTCGTATCTGACAAATGGTTTCTTTGGAGTATCATTTCCTACCACATTGTCGACACCAACCTTTCGTGATTCCATAACACATTATTATTTTCTTTCTCAAAACTCTTAGGTTTTCTTTTAAAACCATTACGCATTGTCTTTTCTTTGCAGAGAATCATTTCCATGCAAACACGACCCTCCATTTAAATCCCAGGCTCAACATTATACAAAAATTAGGCATTCATATTCGTTATTGAGTCTCATGCTCAAAAATCACATTAAACCAAACATTTATCAATTTCTTTCATTTTTTTGTGCCTCAAACTCAAAGCCATATTCAATCTCATTATTGAATTTCATGTTCCTCCATGTCATCCACATGAGGAAAATTTCATTACTACATGCTCATTATCCATTCAAAATCATATATTTCTATTTTTCATAATCACTATTTCATATGGGCCAAGGGTTTGGTTTGGCAAACCAAACTAGTTCGGTATACCGAACTGGGTTTCAACACCCAAAACGGTCGACCAAATTAGAGATTTGGTCGCCCGAAAATCCCTACTTCGATCGACTGAAACACCTTCAGTCGACTGAAATCCCTTGAAATGGAAGACCAAACATTTTCGGTCTACCAAATTAGGGTCTCTAATCAAAATTTGACAGCAAAACGACATGTCGAATCCAATTCAGCATATCGAAATGCTCATTTCCAGAATTCGTCCCCTGAGCGTTAACCATATTTTCACTGGAATTGGGACCTTTGGTGGACCCAACAAACACACCACATAAATCATGAATAAAACATGGAGTGTAGACCCTTGAATCTACTTCAAAACCTCTCAAACCATTCACCAATCCATTAAGCATGTTGTTCTAAATAGAATCATAAAGGCATGATGCTCACTCATGAACACTGTAGTAAGCATACGAATTTCAATTAAAAACCCAATGAAATCTCAACAGCCTAGCATGATCTTTATACATTCATGTCATTCATCACATTTCCATCCTTCTTACTATTTTTCCATGATTTTACATGCATTTTTCATCATTTTTATGTCGTTAGCCCATTTACTCAAACCAAAGGAAAAGGAGGGAAGGCGGAGGTCGCGTACCTTGCTCAATCCTCTAGTGACCCTCCCACACTCTAGTGAGCCTCCTCGTGCCCCGACGAAGCCTCTCTCATCGATAGTCCACGTGCACAAGGCTCCTCTCCTTCGGCTCACGTGCACCACTCCTTCTCTCTCTCGTTTGCCACTGCACCTTACTCCTTATTCATCCCTCCCATTTATCTCCTCTACCACCTCGCATCCCGTCAACCCACCTTTGCCTGAGACGACATTGGTGGGGATGGGACGAGCACGAGATCACAGTGAAGGCACGGGTGGCTGAGAGAAGAAGAAAGAAGAGGAAGAAGATGAGGGCTCATGAGGAAGAGAGAAAGGGAAGAAAGAAAAGGAAAAAAATAAGCACGTAAACCGAGGCAACTATGCATTCTCTGACCAGACTCCACATTGGTCCCACAACACAAGCAAGTGCATAGAAAGCCAACAAACCTCCACACACACAAAGATTAACAGATTATCCATTAATAAACCATTTATACAATGTCACAATTAATTACATGGTTTATAATTAAAAATGGATAATCAAGCCTAGGTGTTACATACAATGCTATGAGCACCACAGCTTCATCCTTATCTTGAGACATACGCACAAAACAAGGTGCAAGATCATCATGAATCATCAATCCATCATGGTGGGGCATTATCGCAACCTTGGCCTTTTGCATGAAGTCAGGGCCTAAGATGATTTGAAAATCATCAAGAGGCATCACCACAAGTTCACAAACATCAGACTAACTCCCCATTTGCATCGTGGTTGTGACCACAACATGAGTGCACTTTGCCACAGAGTTCACTGCCTTAATGTTGCTGCTACTCGAGCTTTGCGCGATCGTGAGGTGAAATTTCTTGAGCTCACCATCAGATAGGAAGTTACGGCTTGTGCCCGTGTCCACCATCGTGCACATCGGGCAATTGTTGAGCATGATGTCAATGAACATCAAGCTGTCGTTCACTGATGTGCTAATCCTGCCATAGAGTGCATTCAACTGTAGGGGGTTTACCTAACACTCCTTTAGGGATTCATCTTCTTCCTTAACCTCCATCATGATCATGGAGACTTTCTCTTTCTTTGGGCAGTCCCACATTCGATGAGGGTCCTTACATACATAGCACGCCACGTCCCTTGATGCCAGGCACTCAGTCTTGCACTTAATAGTATTGGCATAGTTTCTCTCGAACTTTGCATTGCCTTTTGATTTTTCCTTCTTTGGTAGCTTGGATTCCACATTATTGCTCGAAGAATTCTTGAAATCAACAAGCAACTATAGATCTTTGACATTTTTCCATCGTAACTCTAATTGTGCTCAGCGTTATAGCCTACTCAAGAAGTTGTAGAGGTGACCCTCCTTCACCATATCGTTGATATCTAGCATCAATGAACTGAAATTCTTGACATACTCATGAACAATAGCAGTGTGGTTGAGTCAGCGTAGTGAGTCTTGTGCTACCCACGCTATGTTGTTGGGGAGGAATTGTGTGAGTTCCTTAGACAAGTCTTCCCATATTTCGACCTTGTCATCTCCCATGTACGCACACAGGATCCTTTACCACAACTTTGCATTAAGAAACATACTAGCAAGAGTTACCTTTTGCTTCAAAGTACATATTCCATAGAAGTACGTCTCGATGTCCTAGAGCAAGCTCTCAAGGACCTTAATATCACACTCCCCGATGAATGCCTTCGATTCAAGCACTGGGGACTTGATTGGGGTAGAGTATGCAACTGCCTTCTTTAGTGTTGTCACCTTGGCATGAAGAACTTCATTAGTGTCGAGCACGAGCAAGGCTTTCTCTTGCCAAGCCTCGAGGCTCATGATTCTCCCTTCCATGTTGTTGTTGCTTGCCATCATTCTTGGTTGACATCTAACACGATTCCGATAATGGAACTAAATGTCACACTTGTTTTTTCTTGAATACTAGAAAACTAAGTAGTGCAGCACTAAGTTGGTCCAACCTCAGTTTAGCCTCTTTATAGCAATTTACCCACTCAAGAACCTCTTACGCATAAGTACATGTACACACTCACTTGCGCACTAGCTTACGCACACAACAAACATAATGGAAGACATGAGGTTTCGGAGAAGCACCCTTTCTTTTCTATTTCACTTATAAACTACCTTGTGTACAAGGTCAGGAAGTAACACACAACACACACTTACTCATTATTGTCCTTCTTTTCGCATCACACAGTCACAATTACAACACATAATTGCTTAGTATCAATCCCAACTTCTCACACACATTAAAACTCCCTTAACTTGACTTGACCATAATAGTTTCCTTTTAACTTGCACATACTAATGTGCACTTAAGCTCTACTTATGCACACTTTAAGTGCATTGAAGCTCCTTTACTCGCATGCACTAAAGCACATTGAAGTTCCGTCACTCGTGTGCCATTAAGTCACTTGATTCCTAAAGTTTAACTCCATTTAAAGCATACGCACACTCAACTCCATTAATGCACTTAACTGTAATGGCTGCCCGTTGACTCACGCACGTTTCCAATTAGTGCCATCATCCTGCGGCACCTGATCACATCCATGCGCTACTTGAGCGCCCTAGTCACCCTATGTATGACCGACTATTATCATGGCTTGTGTACATCTCGTGCAATCAAGGCCAACATATGACCTACCTGGTCAATCCCTTGCGCAAGCTTACTTTGCGTGCAACACGCCTTGGTCAATGCTCCATGCACAACTCACCTTATTACTGCAAGCACACGACCCACCTGGTCTCTCTCTTGGACATTCACTATGTTCTGACTATCCGACACATCCACGCCTGTGTCTAACGTGACACTTTTGTGCCGGTGTCCCATGCAACATTTCCACGTCTATCTCCTGATACGTTGCTTCCTCTTGGACCTTCATTACTCCTTTTACATTGATCTGTATTTTAATGCTCCTTTCACGCTTGTCTAAGGTTCAGTCCTAACACACACCTCATTACGTGAAGCTTGTCTGACTAAAAGTGAGGGACGTAACACTAGTGCTCCACTTCTCACCCTTGCATCCATCCATCCATAATATGCACTGTTAACATGAGTTCTATTTACCAGAGTTTCTAGTTTCACAGGTTACCCCTTTTTTTTCCCCCCCTCTTGAGCATGAGATTCTACAATGCTTTTTAAATAGGTCAACAGTGAAGAATAGTGTTCTGTTCCAAAGATCAACATTATACAATGCTAGACTGTAGAAAAATTGAATGGTGAGTCAAAACATGAAATGGATGAATGAATGATCTCTTAAACATTAAGATTTAGTCTTCAGATCCAAGACAATCATTTCCATACCCTTCAGCAATCGCGAACAGTAATGACTCACATCAACTGAGTATACACCATATCCGGTTCCGGTATTAAGACACATGCACATCCATATAGGATTGCCATGGAAAAAATGTACATTTGAGAACCTTGACTAAGATGGTGTCATTATGCATCAAGACACCTAATTAAATTTGCACGAAAAAGGCATAAAATACAGCATTACAAGTTCTTCAACATCCTTTAACTATTTTCTCTCTTTAACAAATACAGCTAAAAAAGTTTCATGCTACAATACACCTTTCCAGTATTTCCTGAAAGAGGAAGGAGGCTTAGAAGCAAGAAACCACACCCAGGATCCATTTTCCCTCTCTGTCTCTCTCCCAGTCATGTATCAAAAACACCATAGACAAGAAAAATAACAGAGACAATACAACAATAATTAAAAAGAAATAGCTGATGCCACTCAGCAAGCATCAGACCTGGTTCTTGAGCTTCCAAGGGTGAGCTCCAGCTCATCAGATACACATTCCTCGTGGATCCTTTCACCTTCCCATGCCTTCACCAGCCCCATTGCAACATTGTTATCATTGCTATTGCTGCTGCCAAAAGCAAAATCATCCGAGGCTCCATCTGACATGTGCGCATCTGCATGGTCAGGTCCACCATGCATGGCCGGGGAGCAAGTCCCACTCTGTCCTGGTGTCCACATTCTCGATGAGCCACCAAATGGACTTGAGGAGACAAGATTAAAAGTGGGTGATGTTGGGCCTCCATTAGGAATCAAGAACCCGGATAACAGCTGGAATGCAGATTCATCACAGCCAGATGGGTTTCGGGATGTGCGGGACGTGGGGGAGCCGAGAGGGGGAGTGACAGGAGCACTTACTGAGCCACCAGGAATGTAGAGGCGTGGAAGGCCATGGTGTCTAGGTGCGTTAGAGGAGGCTGAGGACAGGTTATTGAGCCATGGAATCAGGGAATCAGGTGCATTGGTGGTACTGTCAGGATTGATGATATAGGATGATGATGGGCTTGGGAAGGAAGATGATGTGGGACTAGGGGTGTAGGAAGCACTAGGACTTGGCTGGTATGACGAGCATGGGCTCAATGGAGCAGACCCTCCTGTGATTTCCGTGGCTTCAGCAGGTTTGCATCCCTGCAGGAATAAGACACAATAGTCACCAATAAGATTCTTAGATATGGTGGATCAAGTAGAAGCAGAGAAATCTATCACTCACAGTTATCTTAGTTTAGTAGAACAGTCCAAACATCAGAATGATCTCATGCTGAAATAGTGGTGTTACAATACATGCATAATAGAAGAATGTTACTGTGTGGTACAAATATCTTATCTTTCTTGGGATCTTCAACCTATTCCATCTATGTGCCTTTTCATGATACATCAGAACCCACTGAGAGCCACTGAACATCACCTAATCTATAGTACCACTAGCTGTGGGTTCTCTTGACCTAGCAACATCCATGACACGAGCTTGATTTGCAGAAGACCAGATGATACAGACATATTGCCTCACATCACTTGCATACTCTAAAAAACAGAAGCGCATATGAATTATGAAGAATTCAATTCTCCATCGGATTGGATTCATGCCAAATTTCTTGGATTACTTTTCTATGGCACCAAATAGTTGTCCTAGAAACACTCAACATCAGGTGGAAAAGTAAGGCAATAGAGTGATCTACAAGGCATAACTCTAACCATAAAGTAACAATTGGAGAAAAGGCGAAAACCCAACAATTATGGAGTAAGGCATCACTGCTATAAGCTCAAATTCTAGCAATTGACCATAAAGTTTTCAAACTAGAAAACCAAATATTCCAATAAAAGTCGAAAACCCAACAATTATGGAGTAAGGCATCAACTGCTATAAGTTCAAATTCTAGAAATTGAACATAGAGTTTTTGAACTAGAAAACAAAATATTCCAAGTCAGCCAAGTCATTGAGCTGGTTTCCATTCACTTCTATTAAGATCTGATGATGGGTTGGCTTTAGTTATTACGTATAATAGAAAACTTGACCTAGATGAGGACCTGCCGCATTTAAATCGATTTCTAGAAATTCAATATGAAGTTTTCCAACTTCAAAACAAAACATTCCAAGCTTAAAAAACATGGTCAGCCAAATCAGTGAGCTGGTACCCATTCACTTCCATTAAGATCTGACGATGGGTTGGCTTAAATTACATATAATAAATCGGCCATGTCCAGTGTCAATGGAATTTGATCCAGTCAACCCTACAGCAGCCATACAATTATCTCTTTCAATAAAACAATCATCCTCAAGTATCTTCTTGTCCAATACTAAGTATTAACTTAGACTCCTATCTGCCACAGCCCTTCATGTTTATCTTCATTCAACAACTGTGACATGACTCAACTCTAATTTCTACATTTGTTTCCTCCACGAGATTTTAACAATGGCAATAAGTAAGATAAAAACAGGAGATAATGGCAGCGCAGAAATCCTAATTGTTTTATTCATATAATTAACTGAAAGAGTAGATATGATAATTGACAAAGCAATTCCTTTCTTCTTTAATCTGCAGATAATATGATCCACAACTCCTAATCCTTTTTATAAAAGATCGACAAGCTCGTACACTTATGACAAGAAACACAAATCATAAACTAAACAATTTTGTTTGAGGAAATAAACTAATGACAATCATACTTTTCATTAAAGAACTATTCAAAGATCTAAAGACAGTTTGCAGTTTGTACTACCAGCCAAAGGAAGCAGGTCAGTGGATTCCAAATTTAGATAGGGACCTCCATCCAAAGATAACATTCCTCTTCTTACATGTGAGAAAATTTCGTTACCATTACAACGAAAATCTTCAATGAAGCAATAAAGTCCTTTTTTTATCAGGTCCTCCACAAAATTACGTTGTCCAAAAAATCCTAACCAACAAAAGCTCCACAACAGTAACCGATCGGTCCATGTCAAAGATCACCACAGCAACCAATCTCATTATTTCACCCAAATTGCACATATTTGACCGGCCCAACCCATCCAATTTCCTAATAGAAACAAGAAAGAAATTTCCTACTAGAAAATAACACCGGCCCTTTCTTGACAATTGACATGACCAGATTGTCCCACCCCCGTGTGCGATCCCCTGTCTCCACAACCCAAAACAGGCGCCAGACAGGCAATTGCCATCAAAACGCGTAGGCACCATCACCCAAATAAAGACAGTCTTGACCACTCGCAAAGAACTAGACCAAAACCATAGAAAAAGAAGAAGAAGAAAATAACAACATACGCGCACGTTAGCCAAAAACACAAGCACCACACTACCATGCGCCCGAAATCCAGCAGGCCTCACCCATCCCCACTGTCAATGCCTTCCAGCATCATGATTACGAACAACCCATCAACCAGAAACGGCCTACGTTAGCAAGAACTCAAACACTACGCTACCGTACGCACGGATCCGCCGGATCAAACCACACATCAAGATGTGAATCGAATTCGGTCTAATCTTCACCCCCCCACCCACCCCCCCACAGCAAGATGTGAATCGAATTCGTCACCGGAAGCCATGGAATTACCTTGCGGTAGGTGGTCCCGTCCTCCTCGACGACCCACCCGGCCTCCTGGCAGAGCGCCTTGAGGACTTCGTTGTTGTCGCAGTGCTTGGGGAGCTTGTAGTTCCCGTACGCCCGGAGCCCGGCGTAGATCTTGGCGGCGACGGCCCTCCTCCTCCTCTCCCTCTTCTTATTGTTCTCCCTCTCCTTCCACGTCGGCGTCCTCGTCGTTGTTATCGTCATCCCGTTCCCCGCCGTCATCGCAACCCAATTCCACGCCGGAGAGGAAAGCGAAACTCCCGACTTCCGTTTCAACACTATAGATTTCCAGATTGGGACGACAGGTGCTAAAATATATGATCATGGAGGAAAATGGTCTTCGATTGGAAAATTATTACGAGGTGTGCCATCCCTCGACGTACCTTCTTGTTCTTGGACAGGCGGAAGGGGTGGTGGAGGGTAGTATGGGAAGCAGAAAGATTGCCAACCTTGGCGGTTTTATTGGTCGCTGTGCTCTACTTGGCTCTTAATTATTGCTTGCTGAGATTGTCGTGGGTAATGATTAAATAAATAAAGTTTATTTGAATAATCGAGCACGTGCGGTCCGTGTTCACATGATCTCACACCGTCACACGGGTTGTTAGCTTCATAAATTAGTATTATTAATCTCTTGAAAGGCGTTTTGTTGTCATTACAACGTCACACGGTTGTTTGCAGGTTCTTTTTATACTCTCGTGGAGTTTGTAATTACTAATAAGTAAGAAGATGTTATCATGATTTTTTAATATTTACACTTATTTCCGTCATTTTCGATGAAGGTCCATCGATTACCATAGAAGAACTACGACAGCGATAGTCACCTGTGTTTCAGAAAGAGAAATATTATATAATCAAAATTGATACAATAACGGTGAATAAGAAAAGATTTATATATAATCATAAATATAATGTAGAGATTAAGATATAATTTTTATATATATTCGAATATAATGTCAACATTAACATAATTATATGATCAATTATCTAATCCAATTGGAAGTCAAATGTCATTAGCACTCCAACATGTTTAAATAAAATATTGAGGTTAACATATAATTTTCATGTGTTCGAAATCAATGCATTTAAACTGTTTAACATCGTTGTTCACAACTGTCATTGGCTGTCCAGTTTCCTTCTACTATTTATTCTGGCCATGGAAGGTCTTCCCAAACTATCTAATATTGCTGTTCATAATGGTCTACCAAGGTCTGCCTGCCACCTAAGAGGATCTATCATCACAATTCTCTCTTTCCCTCTCCACTTAGGACAAAAAGGCAGTCTAACCAAATCTTTCATTATGTTTGGAAATTCAGTTAACCCCACTTTGCAAAAGCTTATCCTAGAGGGATTTTTTTTTTTCCAGTTCAAGTACTACAGTACATCTGGTGGTATAGATTGGTGATGGAAAGAAGATTAATATTTGGAAGTACTTCGATTTGGGTTGTCTTGAAGAGGTGGCTGAGGCTCCAAGACTTGTTGAAGAATTATTTATTCCAGGAAACTAGAATGTGGAATATGTATCCTGATACAAGCACTTTTTGATAAGGTGGCTGCGAAGGCAATTTTGGAAACCAGAAGTGTTTAGAAGTAGGAAAGCTAAAAATGATAACAGTATTTGGATTTCAACAAAAAATGGCAAGTATTCTACCACGTTAGCACTTCAATGAGCCCACAGAAACCAGACTTCCAGATCTTGACACCTGCATGACACCTTGCTTCCTTTGACCGTTTCCTTCCCATCCACTGTCTACGAAACTCCACCGAGCCCCGCCACACAGAAGGCAGATGCACACGTGAACTTGTCCGGAGGCCCACGTGTGACGACGACGTCCCAAGTCTAAGTGGTGGTAAGTGGTGGTGGTGGTGATGGGTGGTGGTGGTGAGGATTTAGAGTCCGGTCAATCATCAACTCTCTTCCCCACCTCTCCCAAACTCTCTGCAAACAGCAAATCTTGCAAACGCGGATTGCTTTAATGAGACAGGGATCTTGGACTGGTAGTCTGGATGTGGGTGGGACGTGATCTGTGATGCAGACGGTGATGGGTTGATGATGACGTTGGCATTTTAAGAGGAAGAGGATGGGACATGACAAGTGATGGCAAAAAAGTAAGTTCGAGAGGCTGCCGAGGGGAACCTTCCTGCCTCAACATGATAAATCATGTTGTCTCTTCTCCTTCCCTGGTTGTTCTCGATGTATTATTAACCAACTGTAAATAGTTCAGGCTTCAATCTAAGCTTGTGACTCTGAGTAACATGACTGGTAATATTAAAATATGAATATTTAATTTAAAATTAATTAACAGTGAGTGGAAACATTAATGTATAACTATAAGTCAAGTCCTTATAGCTAAAAGGAGGAAGAAGGAGACTATTTTAACATATAAGTGTTAAAAAAAATACATGATACATTACATGTATTTGATATATATATATATATCAAAAATAAGAAAGAACGCAAAAGGAAAAGTACATATTCTTTCAATATAAGATATTATCATTATAAATAGACAAAGATAAAGAAAATTGAATCAGAAATGTATCTGAATTTATGATGAAAATTGTAGTGTTTGTTCTTTATCACTTGCATTGAATTCAATCTTGCAAAACCATTAAGCTTTTCTTTCTTATGTTTCTCAAGATGGAGGTAAGAGAGAAGGGAGGCTGAAAGAACCCCGGAATGAAAGGGAATGGAATGAAAAATTAGGCTGGAATGAAATTCCAACGTTTGGTACAAAAAAAAGGATTGGAATTTGATTCCCTAGGGAATCAAATTCCTGTTGAAGATGGGAATTTCATTCCCTCTCAAAACGTAAGGAATCCCATTCCCATTCCCATTCTCCCTCCCTTCTCCCGCAACAAAAAGCCCGAAAAATCTCCTCTCC